>OW804101.1:3851121-4043621 GCA_942159475.1 Sthenelais limicola | reverse complement strand
GCAACTACTGCCTTGTCTCACTACCTGTATCCCTCCAACCCATGGTCACTCACAGGGCTGCTACTGCCTTGTCTCACTACCTCTGTCACTCCAACCCATAGTCACTCACAGGGCTACTACTGCCTTGTCTCACTACCTCCTTCACTCCAACCCATGGTCACTCGCAGGGCAACTACTGCCTTGTCTCACTACCTGTATCCCTCCAACCCATGGTCACTCACAGGGCTGCTACTGCCTTGTCTCACTACCTCTGTCACTCCAACCCATGGTCACTCACAGGGCTGCTACTGCCTTGTCTCACTACCTCTGTCACTCCAACCCATGGTCACTCACAGGGCTACTACTGCCTTGTCTCACTACATCTCTCACTCCAACCCATGGTCACTCACAGGGCTGCTACTGCCTTGTCTCACTACCTCTGTCACTCCAACACATGGTCACTCACAGGGCTACTACTGCCTTGTCTCACTACCTCTGTCACTCCAACCCTTGGTCACTTACAGGGCTGCTACTGCCTTGTCTCACTACCTCTGTCAGTCCAACACATGGTCACTCACAGGGCTACTACTGCCTTGTCTCACTAACTCTGTCACTCCAACCCATGGTCACTCACAGGGCTGCTACTGCCTTGTCTTACTACCTCTGTCACTCCAATCCTTGGTCACTCACAGGGCTGCTACTGCCTTGTCTCACTACCTCTGTCACTCCAATCCATGGTCACTCACAGGGCTGCTACTGCCTTGTCTAACTACTACCTCTGTCACTCCAACCCATGGTCACTCACAGGGCTGCTGATGCCTTGTCTCACTACCTCCTTCACTCCAACCCATGGTCACTCACAGGGCTACTACTGCCTTGTCTCACTACCTGTATCCCTCCAACCCATGGTCACTCACAGGGCTGCTACTGCCTTGTCTCACTACCTCTGTCACTCCAACCCATAGTCACTCACAGGGCTACTACTGCCTTGTCTCACTACCTCCTTCACTCCAACCCATGGTCACTCGCAGGGCTACTACAGCCTTGTCTTGCTAACTCTGTCACTCCAACACATGGTCACTCACAGGGCTACTACTGCCTTGTCTCACTACCTCTGTCACTCCAACCCTTGGTCACTCACAGGGCTGCTACTGCCTTGTCTCACTACCTCTGTCACTCCAACCCATGGTCACTCACAGGGCTGCTACTGCCTTGTCTCACTACCTCTGTCACTCCAACCCTTGGTCACTTACAGGGCTGCTACTGCCTTGTCTCACTACCTCTGTCAGTCCAACACATGGTCACTCACAGGGCTACTACTGCCTTGTCTCACTAACTCTGTCACTCCAACCCATGGTCACTCACAGGGCTGCTACTGCCTTGTCTTACTACCTCTGTCACTCCAATCCTTGGTCACTCACAGGGCTGCTACTGCCTTGTGTCACTACCTCTGTCACTCCAATCCATGGTCACTCACAGGGCTGCTACTGTCTTGTCTAACTACCTCCTTCACTCCAGTCCATGGTCACTCACAGGGCTGCTACTGCCTTGTCTTGCTAACTCTGTCACTCCACTTGCCTTGTCTCACTACCTCTGTCACTCCAACCCATGGTCACTCACAGGGCTGCTACTGCCTTGTCTTGCTAACTCTGTCACTCCACTTGCCTTGTCTCACTACCTCTGTCACTCCAACCCATGGTCACTCACAGGGCTGCTACTGCCTTGTCTTGCTAACTCTGTCACTCCAACCCATGGTCACTCACAGGGCTGCTACTGCCTTGTCTTGCTAACTCTGTCACTCCACTTGCCTTGTCTCACTACCTCTGTCACTCCAACCCATGGTCACTCACAGGGCTGCTACTGCCTTGTCTTGCTAACTCTGTCACTCCAACCCATGGTCACTCACAGGGCTACTACTGCCTTGTCTCACTACCTCTGTCACTCCAACCCATGGTCACTCACAGGGCTGCTACTGCCTTGTCTTGCTAACTCTGTCACTCCAGTCCATGGTTATGCATAGGCTATTCAAATGAGTCTGTGAAAATGGACCAACACTTATGTATTCTGCCTCATGAATGCAATTAAAGAACCTATTTGATTTACAATTTCGTTTAATTCAATTAATAGCATATAAATACGAATTCCTGCCAAGTAGCATGTAATTAATGTTCTTGCCTGTCATTCCCCGGCCCTGTCATCATCCATTCTGCCTCTATCTCCTCCCTGTCCTATCCCTATCTCTACCCTAACTACCCTATCCACCCTATCTCTCCTCGCACACACACATAAGTGTCACTGCCTGCCCCGCCCCCTCCCATACCGCCCCAGCCCCGGCACCTCCCCACGGGACCCACAGCCTCTCCTCCCGTCACTCTCAGCCTCCACCACCCGGTCTCTTTACCATAACACACAGGTACCAAACCCCGATCCATTTTAAACCCTTTTCCCTTACATTTTACATTGATATTTACACGTTTCTAAGGCAACACACAGGAGGAAAGGGTTGAGGGAACCAGCGGGGGTCCCTCCTCCTCCTCCAGTACAGACACAGGAGGAGCAAGGAACGCTAGAAGCGTCAGTGAACGACCCCACCTGCTCCTCACCACCTTCTCCCGCTCCCTCTCCCCACACAAGCAATGAAAGCAGTAGTATACTTACCCAGACAATGAAGTTAAAGGTAAAAACCACATATTTCATACACCTCAGACACCCGTGAAGCGCCATGTTTGGTAGGAACGCCGGCCAGAGCGTCTACTCGCGTCCAGGGTAAATCCAGATACTGTGAGTGGTGGTGGTGGTGGTGGTAGTGGTGGTTGTGGTGGTGTCGCTTCTATGCTCCCTCTCTCAACGCTCTCTCTCTCTCTCTCCTCCTCCTCTAACTCTCTCTCCTCATGCCTGCTTCTCGCTACTACGCGACGACTAGGCCTGCCCGCTCACAGCGCGCTGCTGCTCCTGTTGGGTCAGATTTTCAGGAAATGTACAATTGGCAGCTCTACACATTTAGTAAATTCTGCTAAATTAGGCTGAAAAATGGTCAATACTAGGTAAATTTGAGTGTATTCAGCATTGCATTGATTCTAGCAATCTGTTTGCTTAGGTTGAACTGAATTTTAAACTTTATTTTCGTCTGAAATGTGGGTTTTTTGAGAGAATTGGTGAATGTGAATTGTACATTTTCTGGCGGCTTGACCCTGCACTGGATCTCCAGCAGCAGCAGCAGCCACGTGACCTTCTCCTCCATGACGAGGTCAAAGGTCAAAGGTCACCGGCTCATTAGCATAACAATGGCGGGTTGTTTGTTTGTGAGAGGTTTGAAGTGGAGTGTTGTAATGATTGTTTTATTGCGGCACGGTGCGTGATGTGGGTGTGTGGGTGTGTGCAGCGGTGCGTGGTGCGTACATTCACGCATGAGTGCGTGTGTGTAGGTGTGTGTTGTGGACGTGTGTGTGTGTTCCTGTTTGTAATATGTTTACAAGGTCTGCGCACGTGCGTCTATTGTATAGTTCGTATCCAATAGAGCAGTTGCATAGCCGCCATTTTGAATCTTGATCGCATGGAATTATGGGACTAATGATAAATAAAGTCTAAAATCTATAGGAAACATGCCATGTTTTGAATAATACAGTTGTAGACATTGAGATATTGTCATACAATAGGGGAGTTGCATAGCCGCCATTTTGAATCTTGATTCGCATGGAATTATGGGACTAATGGTACAGTCTAAAATCGATAAAAAAACATGTCATGTTCTGCATGGGATATGTATCAGTGCTCTAATGTCAATATCTATGTGTTATCCATGTTTCCATAATACAATCCCCATCTTTCCCATCATGCATTTGGCTTTCATAGATCATTTATATAAGCTATTGATATTGGGGAAAACATTGTTGCAATTTTCAATAAAAATGTTGCCAAATATTTGTATGTCAGATTTCATTAGAATCCATTCCATAAATGTATTAATGTTCTAATGTCAATATCCTTGTTGTTATACATGTTTTCATAACACCAATCACCATCTTTCCCATCATGCATTTGGTGTACATAGATCATGCAAGCAATTTTCGATAAAATGTTGCCAAATATGTGTGTCTGATATCAACAGAATCCATCCCAGGATGCACTGCACCAGACATGCGCAGTGACACATGCAACTTCCCCTATGTGTGGTGGACATAAAGCATTGTGTGTACATGTAAGGGTTGAATAAATGACAAAATCATCGAGGTTAAAATTTTAAAATTTTAATGAACAATTAAGTTATACAACAAAAGATGAATCTTTGGTGAAGAGGAAGGAAGGGATAGAGAATGGAAGGCAAGGTTTGTCATGTGCGAGTATCAATAATTGTATTAAACAAATGAACAAATGGGATGTGTTTCAGGAAAATGAGTCATAAGTCCCAAAATTGATATTTTTCAAAGTGTTTTTTGTCACAAGATCACTTTATTGGAATGTTCTGATTTTTGGAGAGTGTGTAACTTATAATTATGTTAATCGATGTATCCAATTACAGGACAATGTATGTAATATATCTTTTCGTTTTTAAGGTCCTCATATGGACTACATTTAGTTACATTACTGTTCAGTGGCCCCCAGAAATATTGGAAACTTTTTTTTTCAAAAACGAACATATCAAACTTAAAATCTAGAAATACTTATTATTTTATTAGACTGTTTACTTTCATTGGAATCAGCTTTATCTCATCTTTTCAAATATGGTGATATCTCAAAATCCATATTTTGCGACTTATGACTCATTTTCCTCAAACGGATCACAAATAATGTGCTGTTATAAATTGTAGATAGGAATAAGGGATTCCTGTTTGGTGATTTTGTTATTATGCTTCATATGTTTCTATTTCTAACATCAGCAGCGGTATTATCCCATAAAGAGGCTGTTCTGTTATAGCGTTAGTATATGGGTCAAATTTTCAGAAAATGTATAATTCACCTTCACAAATTCTCTCAAATAAAACCCACATTTAAGACAAAAATTAGCTTCAAAATACAGTTTAACATAACATAACTGATACTTTAAATCAATGTGATACCAAATATACTCAGATATACCCAGTATTCATCATTTTCCAGCCAACTTTAGCTGGATCTACTAAATGTGTAAATCTGCCATAAGTCGCAAAATATGGATTTTGAGATAGCGTGATATTTGAAAAGAGGAGATCAAGCCGATTCCAATAAATGTAAACATTAAGGACATCTAATAAATACTTTTATCTTTTTAGTTAGATATTTTTATTTTTGAAAAAAAAGTTTGCAATGTTTCTGGTTGAGTAATTACTAGTAAAGTAGCTAAATATACTACATACAAAGGTCTTCAAAACGCAGGACATATTTAATATAATGTCCCGAAATTTGTGATATGCATTCATGTGATTATAAGTACTAGACCCTCTAAAGATCAGAACATTTCAATAAAGATATCTTGTAAAATAACACTTTGAAAAAATATCAATTTTGCGACTTATGACTCATTTTTCAGAAACACATCACATATCAGTCAATTAATAAATCAATCTGTATTGTTTTTCTCATAAATAGCTGAGGAAAGTATGTTATGTTTGTAACTTGTATCATTTGTTTCATTTGATTTGAAAAGTCAATTTCGTTTTTCCCCCTTCTTCAAAGGGGCGAAAGCTCTCCTCTCCACCTCGTAATAAATAATAATTTTTTATTTCTAGGAAATGTTTGTGTGTGTTGCGTCCCAAGGTAGACATGTGTACCAATGATGACATCCGTACAGACTTGTCCTCTGTGGTACCAGCTATTTCACATGTTACACATTCTTTTCCAACTGCTAACTTCCTATTTCTGGGTAGATTTTACTATTTCCAGAACAAAAAGTTCCATGTCAGTGGCGTTTTTTCCATGTCAGCCTCCTTTTCCACTATTTCTCTTAGATATTCACCAGAGAAAAGTATGTCACTGCACCTTTTTCCTTCAATAATGATGCAATGTCAAATATACTCGAATTTACCTAGTATTGACCAAATTGCAGCCTAATTTAGCAGAGTTGACTAAATGAGGGGAGCTGCCAATTATACGTTTTCGGAAAATTTGGCGCTAAAGGCTTACAGAAGAAGCGCCTGCCCCAGTGCTCCACTTCCCTATACTACTGCGGCCTCACGCAGTGCCGCCATCTGACGGGAATTGAGCACACGACTCAGAACGTGGCGCCATCTCTCGATTTATGGAGAACTGTTGTGTCCGTACGCACTGATGTCAAGTATCTGAACCGAGTGACATTATGGTCTTTGGGTCAGTTTTTCAGAAAGTTGGCAGTCCTACACTTTTAGGACATTTTGCAAGATTAGGCTGAAAATTGATGAATACCGGGAATATCCGGATATATTTGATTTAAAGTACGTATCTGTTAAGCTATGTTAAACTATGTTTTGAAGCTCATTTTAGTCTTAAATATGGGTTATTTGAGAGGATTGGTAAAGGTGAATTGTACATTTTCTAAAAATCTGACCCATTTATTACATACTAAATCAACAAGAGAACTCGATTTTAATAGCATTTAACCTCAGTTTCCATTCTGGTCAAGGCCTGAGACATTAAAAAGTTAAATATTTAAGATATTTTTATTCTGGGAAAACATGCATTTCGCCTTTCGACGATATTTACAGCTATTTACAGCTAATCATGATCATTTAAATTTAACATTACGAGAAAAAAAACAGGGCAAAATGGTTGAACTTGAATAGGAACTTCTTTCAAGTGTATATATATATATATTAAATTTTTATTCCATAATAATATACAGAATTGGACAAAAGCCTCTAAAAATAGATCTTCCAACTAGCCCTAAATAATAATAAATGATGGATAATTCAAGCTTACATTTTAACATATTACATTCCGTTAAATGTTGTATTATACAGTATTAATTATATTATTTCACTTTACATTTTTGCTAGGCGATATACATTACATCGGTCTGTTTTTACAATTCACTTTCGTTGCAATATATTTATGGAAATTTGACATTGTGAGGTTTAGATTGCAGTTTACACAATTTTAGACACAGATTCATAAGTAGCTTGTAGCTTGTGTGGATATGATACCGTATTAAAGTACAGAAATATACAAACAATGAGATGCTAGATTTCCATTGTATCAATATAGGCTACGACTTAGACAAGGAATTACGACTCAAACGGTTGCAAACCACCATCGTGTCATTTAGCAGCAAATGTCAAAAATTAATGTGCAAAAATGTGCCAACTTCGTCACCTATAGGC
The DNA here is from genome assembly GCA_942159475.1 of Sthenelais limicola. Lineage (NCBI taxonomy): Eukaryota > Metazoa > Annelida > Polychaeta > Phyllodocida > Sigalionidae > Sthenelais > Sthenelais limicola. Next base: position 4,036,371 of record OW804101.1, on the reverse strand, counting down.
CTATATGTGACTTCTATGTGATGTGTTTCAGGAAAATGAGTCACAAGTCGCAAAAAATTGATTTTGAGATACCATTATATTTGAAAAGATGACATCAAGCCGATTCCAATGATAGTAAACAGTCTAATAAAATGATAAGTATTCCTAAATTTTAAGTTTGATATTTTCGTTTTTGAAAAAAAATGTTTCCAATATTTCTGGGGGTCACTAAACAGTAAAGTCACAAAATGAAGTCTATATGAGGACCTTTAAAACGAAAGGATTACATAGATTGCCTTGAAATTTTATACATCGATTGACATAACTGTAAGTGACAAACTCTCCAAAAATCAGAATATTTCAATAATGTGATCTTGTAAAAAAAACGCTTTGAAAAATAATAATACTTTGCGTTTGCATAATACTGATTCTCTTATAATGTACTTATCAATTAAAACCCCAACCCCCACCCCCGGGGAAGTGGGGGAATGGTAGGGGACTGTCTGAGAAAACATACCCCAACCCAGGTGGAGGATTTCCTTTAGTTTACAGCAGTATATCAAATGGAGGTGACTCAGGGTGGGGGAATGTACAGCCAGGAACCAAATCTTCAATATTTCAAGGCCACTTAAAAACAATAAATTTCAACAGAAATCCAGGCCCATATAATGATTCACCAGACCCTTCAAGGCTTGGAGCAAAATGCCCATTTTCCAGGCTTTGAATTTGCCTTTCCCAATGTGAGAGTTCTCCAAGACCCCTACCCTATTCTCAGTCTCTCTTATCGTGGAAGGAAGATAATATGGCAGAGTATAGGAACATCAAAGAAAACCACTCCCTTGGCCATGGAGACCCAGTTTAGCCCCAACACTAAAGTGTTGAGAGGAATTAAGGGGGATCTCCATTGGACGCATCGGTGCTAGTGGCTATCCAAGGGAATGCCTAATTCTCCCCTTTGACTACTGGATGCACCACCGGTACTCGGAGGCTGCAAAACTAGTCTAGGAAACTTGCCTAGCTCACCCGATTTCCTATGTTTTCGCAGTCGACGGGAAAAAAAAAGTACGGATTTGTCATCCTTAACATGTTTGAGAAGGAAAACGTCGGGGTTCATAGTGCCTATAATGTACTTGTAATGCAAATACCCTGATTTCCCAACGCATGTCTACCATTTTCCAAGGCTTCCCTATTCCATGCTCGATCTGTCTCGCACGCTCAGCATGACTCGGTGATTGTTTGGGAAAACTCAGAGAATGGTTTCTGACCCTCCCACCACCGTATGATGTGCAAAACATCAGCGATCGTTTTGCACGTTGACGTGACACTAAAATTAAACGATTTTGGAGAAGGGTGGGCGGGATGGTGGGCAATGTCAACCTAGTACAAAAACATTCCATATTTATGAACATAAATAGCCCAAGGCTTCCCTTCATTCCCATCAAATTGTGACGATAGACCTAATCTGGTGCTACACACATCTAGATGCGGTAAGCTCTGCGGTAAGCCTTGTTATACAAAATCCGGAAATTTTATTCAAGCACAGTTTATGTGCAGACCAATCATAGCAGTGGAGACCTGTTCTGCAGTTGGATTTGCAGTTGGATTCGCAGTAGGATTGCAGCTAAAAATGTTTATTTCTTGTGGTGCGATTGTCACAGAAATGTTTCAGCATGTTGAATATTTCTTGCAGTTAGATCACCTCTGCAATGTGATTAGGGCTCTACCACAAGGGTTGCGTTAGCAATTTGTAGTTGAGACTGGTTCTGCGATTCAAGTGTGATTGGGCGTCTGTGATTACTTCTCAACGTATTCTTTTTTATGACGTTTGCAACACTTGGTACTACAGTTGGCCGGGTAACATACACAAAAGGCTTGTTCAGTCTGATAGGGCTAAACAGTGAGTGAATATTGATATGTGCAGGCCTATAGGTCAAACAGTGAGTGAATATTGATATGTGCAGGCCTATAGGTCAAACAGTGAGTGAATATTGATATGTGCAGGCCTAAAGGTCAAACAGTGAGTTAATATTGCTTTGTGGAGTAATAGAGATAGCTCAAACAGTGAGTGAATATTGATATGTGCAGTCCTATTGGTCAAACAGTGAATAAATATTGATATGTGCAGTCCTATTGGTCAAACAGTGAATGAATATTGATATGTGCGGTAGTATAGGTCAAACAGTGAGTAAATATTGATTGGTGCAGTCCTATAGGTCAAACAGTGAGCAGATATTGATATGTGCAGTAATATAGATATGTGGTGCTGTGCGTGCTGGTGCTTGGTCGGTCCGGTTAACCCCTCTCCGGCCCGGCACTGCCAGCCGGTGGCCTGGCTCCCCGGCCTAGTCAAACAGGGTGCGGCCGGGTTGGGCTGAACGCAGGTTGGCTGGGTTTCTTATGCAAGGTATAATCACTAGATGGAGTGATTGGGTTTGTCACGCTCTTTTATTACATTTTATGTCTTGCTGATGTTTACTTATCTATTTCTTATCTTACAACTTTCTCACACCTTTCATATGATATTCATGTCTGTTCAAGTGTCCCTCTCCTGTGGAAGATGGGTTGTTCAATTGGGGACGCTTATTTCCCGGTTCCCGGTGTGTAGACAAATAAACCAGCAAGCTAGCAAGGACTTGGAGATCTGTGTTGTCCAGTGTTGTTATTTCTATAAGTTGATTCGCCGATAGGACTGCACCAATCAATATTTACTCACTGTTTGACCTATACTACCGCACATATCAACATTTATTCTCTGCGTATTTTGCAGATAAGTAATACTTCTCACATACAGGGTCCCTTTAGGAGGTAGCTGAATAAAGCTTTACTATCAAACTATTTGGTACCATTGTTTTCAATGGATTTCCTAGCCTTAGACACATGTTTATTATAAATTTATTAGATCGATTCCAATCAGGAATAAAATATATTTTTTGTTCATTTCATAGAAATTTAATAATTCTCATGTGCAAATCCCTGTTGGGGGGTAGCATTATTAGAGTGTATTAGGTTGTGTACAGAATCAAAATATGTTGTATTGTTTTTTTAAATGAATTTCTTTACCATCAGCCACATGTACATTATATATTAGACCAATTCCAATTGCATAGTCCGGCAGTGGGAGAGCCTAACCTGGAAATCCCGGATAAAGTTTTTCTCTCTCTTGATTTATCATCTATGGGGTCCCTATATCACATTCCTGTGTGATGTGAAGTTCCTGACCTTGAGCAATTTGAGATATTTAAGATGGCTGCCACCGAACTAGCAGGAAACATTTAGTCTTAGTCTATTTTGGAGATATGTAATAATTCTCACATGCAAGGGTCCCTATTCAGAGGTAGCATAATTAGGCCTTTGGACTAAATCCAATCACGTTATATATCTGTTTTTGTTATTTTGCTGGAGTTCCAAGGCTCAGACACATGTACATTATATTAGATTGATTCCACTTGGGGAGAAAATGTATTCTGATGAACTTTGAAGAAAAGTGACAATTCTACATTGAAGTAGCATATTTGACTTTATTGTATGAAATCTATGACTAAGCTTTAGATACATGTCTGAACCATATAATTATATTAGATCAACTTCACTCGTGGGAAAATATATTTTTTGGTCAATTTTTGTAGAAAAGTAATATTTCTTACATGCAAGGTCCCTAGTGGCAGATAGCATGATAAGGCCTTTTTGTTCTATCAATATCAAACTAAATCTTATGTCATTATTCCCATACTGCTCAGGTATTGTATAGGGTTTCAAAAATCTACGACCCCATTATAAGTGTTGTGAATGATTAAAGACCAATTCTTTTCACAGTTTGGTTAATAATTGTTATCAAAATCATGTGTTTTTCCAACATAAAGAGGGTCATGGTACATAAGCATTTCAGGGAGAACTTTTCAATAGGCCAGGAAGACCACCAACCAACTGATTTTGTTGGAATAAAGTTTTACTGAAATCCTGGAACCAAAATGTTATGATTTGACAGAGAAAAGATAATTTCTGTTTAACTTTGTTATTATAATTAATATCTAAGCTCCAAGAATTTGAAAATAGCACACTTAAAAAAACTGACACATATATTGACCTCTCACAATGGGGGAAGCTAGGTCATTTTGTCTTGAAAATATCAAGTACAGGCCCTTGTCCACTAAGCCGATTCTCATGCGATTCCCAGATAATTTAATGGAAAAGAGTCCTCTGTGGTGCAAAATAGCATGAGAATTGGCTTAGTAGACTAGGGCCTTAAAGCTAATCAGGGGGAGGGGAATTGGTCTCATTAATTAGTGAAATGTGTTAATTAAAACAATATATAGCAACATATATACCGGAACTGTCTTCAATGAAGGTGATTGAACAGCCAAATTTTATATAAAAATCTGAACAAGTTGATTTAACTTTTCTATACAAAAACATGGTTATATTTATGCTTAGATGAAAATAAATATTCAACCACACATAAGACAGGGTTTCACTGAACGGATCCTTGTGGACTGGCATATGTTATTCTACACAAAATTACGCTTCATTTTATATCAAGACCATCTTTATTCCATTTTGGGGGGTTGGTGCTTAAAAATAGATAATAGAAAAATAATAAAAAAAACACATTTAAATATATAAAATAAAATCAGCAAAACAGATCGTTGCAAATTTAGGATATTTTATGCTACTCGGAATTCCGCTTTACTTGACATCATAACCGTCTTTCTCTAAAATATTGTCAGGGTAGGTGCACTGCAAATAACATATACTGAAATAACTATTTAAAAACATTTGGACGCATATGAAAGAATTTCCCCTGAACGGATTTTTGCCAATTTTGGATATGTTATTCTACACAGAAATACGCTTCATTTGTCACCAAGATTATCTCTATTCGATTTGTAGGGGGTCGGTTCCGAAAAAGAAATAATAAAAAAATAATAAAAAAACAGTCAATGTATGTAACCGGGAAAACCAAAAGGACCACTAGCAAACCTAAGGCCCATCATACTTCTCTCAATGCTATGAAAAGTATTGGCTATATGCCTGATCAGAAGAATAGGAGAAAAGATAGATGAAAACATACCCGTCGAACAAGCAGCATACAGAGCCGGCAGAAGTACCACTGAACACAGCTTCACATACAAAACCTTAGCGGAAAAGGCCATAACATCCAAGGACTATACCCTATACATAACATTGATGGACATGAGCAAAGCTTTCAATACCGTACGAAGACACACCCTAATAGAAGACCTAAAGGCCATCCTAGATCCGGCCGAACTACATCTCATAAAAATCTTAGTAGAAGACATCAGACTAAGAGTAAGGGTGGGAACAGAAACATCAGACCCATTCACAACAAAGATGGGAGTCCCGCAGGGAGACTGCCTCAGCCCGATCCTCTTTACCCTATACTTAGCAAAAGCCCTACAACATCAAAACCAACAAGAGGAGCACAACTACTCAGGTGGACCCGAAAGCAAAGCACGAGAAGATCTGCCACCGGAGCTAAGGGATCACACCTACAGTTTAACACCAGAGTATGGCACTATAATAAGACCAAAATATGGTGATGACATAGGGTGGGCAGCATGCAACAACAAATATAAAATCGAAACAGAAAAGAAAGATGTCATACCAAAGCTAAAAGGAAGGGGATTGAAAATAAATGAAGCAAAGACGGAAGAATATATTGTAAAGAAGTCTAAGGGTTTTTAGCCCATAGGTTCAGTAAGATGAAGAAGTGAGACAAAAAGTCCGAGGTTGTAGTTCGTCTGGATTCGGCCTAGGCGGTGGTGACTCAGCGAGTACCTAGGTCCGAGTCTTTCACTTTATTTTATACTCCAAAATCATGAATTATTCATATAATCAAACCCAGGAAATATTCCACTGGCTCTTCCCCTTCCCTCTAATTGGTTGAGGGAGAGAGGATCTTCCTTGCCCATACGCCGACCTCTGCTCCCCAGGCAGAGACCATAAATGGAGTGCATGCAAGTTGGATCCCTCTCCTCAGCCTTCCCCCTCCCACCCCTTACTCATAGATCCCAAGGCTCGTGCCGGCCCCCCCCCCCTCCCTCTTAGCCCTTCCCCCCTCTTGATAAACCCAGAGCAGTGTATATAGTAATTAGGTCGGGCTGGGGGAGGCGGGGTGAGCCCTGAGTGGCTCATCTCCCCCTCCCTCCTGGCCAGGCCATGTGTGGCGTGCATGCCCCGACCATGATCAGGGCTAAATAGGTCGGATCTTGGGTCTAAAGATTTCAGTTCTTTACATTCGTCCCATATTTTATTTTTGTTGAAAGCTTTCTTTCGAACAAAATATTTAGCCACTGATCAACCCAGTCCAACCAAACAAGAGAAATAGAAATAAGGTTACATAGTTTACACACACAAAATCATAAAAAAGGGTAAAGTAAAAGTATTATAAATTATTATATCTGTAGACCTAACGGGTCAAGATGGAAAGTTTCCAAAGGGAGTGGCTCTATTAAAAGGAGTGTTCATTTATATCAGAGGCCATCACCCTGCACTAAAAAGTCTTTTAGTCGAATATTATGTAAGAGAAGCCTCTGTGTTTTTAAGTGTGCTTCTGAACACTGTTAAATGTCTTCCTTTGTACGGAGCTAGTACACACAAAGTTCTCAAATACGGTCGTCACCGCCGTCTCCTCTGCCCGGCCGGTCAGCCGAGGCCCCCGCTGGACCTCGTCGCTGACCGACAGGACGCCCGTCTCTTTCTCTCTCCTCCTTTGGCCATGGAGAGTGAGAGCGGTTGGGTAGTCAACACTACAATATTTCCACTTTTAACCTCAAACACTACAGAACACATGTCGACTTTACTGTAGCATCACGTATAAACTCTTATTACTTGGAAAAATACCTCTTCAAAGCAGAATGGTCGGAGACAAGGTGAGGGCTTCGATTCCATGGTGCTTCCTCTCAGGCTCCTCTGTCTCGACCGATTCTGTTTGTGTAAAAACAACTTCTCGCAATGAGAGTTGAAATAAAAATACCTTTTTGGGCTGGATCCTTGTCCACGGATTCCACCATTTCCTCCCGAGAGAGAAAATGGATTTCACCCAGGTATACTACTCTGTGTTCTGTGATCTCCCTCGCACCCGAGAAGAGGACAGAACAAATATTAATAGTAACTATTAAACAAGAGTAAGTTACAGACAAGTTCAAAAAGTGTTTGTTACCCCAGAGAAACCAATAAACATTGGTAGACTAATTATTTCATCCTGGTCAGTCCGAAATTGGCAGCGTAATATGGTGAGGCGGGGGAGGGGGCAGGGATATGCTCGAGGGAACGAGAGCCAGTCCTAGCGCCTGGAGTGGCCTCTCCCTCCTCTCGATCTAGGTCTTGGAGGGCTAGGGCTACAGGGTGGTGGGTTGGGGGTCCTATTGGGATATTCTCTCGGGGCTTAAGGTTCCTCAGACAACACAAAAGGTTGACTTTACCTCTTGGGGCGAGCCCCTTTCGGCGGAGGTAGATTATTCCCAGGGTCATGACTCCTAGGAGAGTGGGGATGAGAGTGGCTATACCCCAGATAGAACTTTCAGACCAAGGGGTGGAGGAAATCAGGGGGGAAACGGGTTTAGGGAAATCTGTCAGGGCGAGTAAGGGTATTTCAGCTCTTGGCAGGAAAGTCAATTGCTGATCTAAATGGGGGTAAAGGGATAATTTGCCATAAGTCAGATTAAACCCAGGGAGGGGCATAATCTTGGGGATGGGGAGTGTTATATGGGACTCATGGCGTTGGATGCTACTTACACGCCAATCCTTTCCAACCAGGAGACAACCGCCTTCTAAAATCACCCTGGCAGGCCGATGATACGTTTGTATCACTGGTTTCTGCCCAGGGCACCTCAAGATTGTTTCCAGAGGTTCATAAATAGCCAGAATTACAGAAGAAATGGACTCTCCCTCTCTAAACACTTGGTTTGTTAAGTTATTTCTTTTTACAATCTGCGCCTTACAAAGGTCTGGCTTTTTACCTAAAATAATATTTGTTTCGCAGGTCGGGGTTAGATGCTCTATTGCAGCTGAGCAAATCTGGGGTTCAAACCCGATACAGTGCTGAGGAAGAAATGACGCGCTGGATATGCTATCTAGGGCCACCTCCTCCTCTCCTACCAACTTTCTCAGGTGGTCAGCACCATATGGGACCGGAAAATACTTTAATCTATAGTGTAAAAATTGAGTGCCTGAAACTGCCGGAATTACTGTCTGGTATATTAGCTCCTGTTCGTCGTCTAATAATAGTCGAACGTTCAGGTGTCTATAATACCAGCGGTTATCTTGTGGGGTGTAATGTTTCCCTTCTTGTAATTTAGACAATATTTCTGATAAGTAGGCCAGTGGTAAAATCTGGTCTGTTAAGAATCCCCTTTCCAGCTGAATGCGCTGGCGATAAAATAATTCGTTTTGACGGTGGTAATTTTCCACCGCCCTACTCACTCGCTGCAATAGAATATCCACTTCCCTTTTCATATGAATCCTGTGAATATCTTTACTGAAACCATTTAACTGTGCTAGAATGTCTGCCACTTGGCGGGAGATGTTACTTGCTGCAGCTTGGAGCTGCGCGATGTCCAAGCGGTTCTCTGTCATGTAGAGCCTTGTCTGATTCAACACCGACACCATCTCTTCCTGACAATGGGCCAATGCGCTCTCGCTAGCCTGAGCTTCTTGTACTGCAGATCTTAATTCGTTCACCTGTCCTACAGTAGCGGTGCCAAACAAGGCACGGCTTAGCGAGCCCACAAAATTGAATAGGCCTCTCTTCCTTCGGGTGTCTTGTTGGACTGGTGTTGGAATCTCTGCCTGGAGGAAACCCATGTGCTCCTCCCAGGCACTGACATCTCTGTCTCCCACAACCTCCGCCTGTCTGAGTTCTCCAATTCGCCTTCTTAGGACGGAGACCCAAGCACTGACAGGAGGGGGCGTGGGGGGGTGTAGAACGATCACTGTTGTCCAAGTCGCGGTCAGGGCTCTGACCTCCCCTTCCTCATACACCAACACCCCTTCCTCCTCAAACAAATCGCCATTAGCCATCATAGCCAGGGTGATTATGAGGAGGGACTGGAAGGTGTAGGTTGAGAGAAGTCCGTCACTGGTGGTGCCCCTGGGTCGAACTCCCATGGTTGGGGCTGTGGTGGGGGTGACGGTGGGGGTGGGGGTGTAGGTGGTGGTGATGGTGGTGGTGATGGTGGGGGTATACAGGGCAGCTTCCTCGGCCTCTGCACGGGTGAAGTGGGCGTGGCTGGGTTTGGTGAGGAGTCAGGCCTTTCCCTCTTAGTAGAGCCTAGAGGGTGGAACACTTTGATCCTCTTTTCCGTGCATTCAGAGGTGGTGGTCAAAGCCTTGGGTTTAGGGCACTTGGTTGGGGTCTCTATCCTCCCTCTTTTTGCCCTTGACCTGGTAACAGGACCTGGTGGTGGTGTGCGCGGGGGAGCAGTCTCCACAGCAACAGCTGGTGGCAGGGGTCGGCGCAATGTAACTGGCTTAGGTGAAGCTAGTACTAGCACCTTCTCCCTCGGCGGTCGCTGCTGGGGTGGGCGTGGCACTTGTTGTGGTTGAGGTGGGCGTGGCACTTGGTCCTCGTCCTCCACATGCATGTGCTCGTCCTCTGGTTGCTCTGCTCTCGCTTGGTCTTCCTGTTCTATCTGAATTGGAGGAGGCATGTTTGGTATGGGTAAATAAACAGTGTCGGGCACTGCCCTAGGCCGGGGTGGGGGAGGTGGTGGAACATGAACTTGTTGAGCTTTTTGGGCTTGTCTCCGAGCCTTATTTCTCTTTCCCTGACCCGCCCTCGGTTGCCTAGTTCTCAGTACATCCCATTCTATTTCCCCAGATACCATTTTTACCCTATCCCTATTTATACGCCTGCGTTCACCCTGGGGTCCCCTCATAGTTAGGGTGGTACCCCTTATCCCCGTTATTACATAACCATGATCCCACTTGGGATCCAATGGAGCGCTGGTGCCTGATAGCACCACCACATGATCCCCTATTTTTAGATCCTTTGCATTTGCTCTGGCCCTTAATCTCTCATAATTAGCCACTCTACTGGCCTCAGTGCGCTCAGCAGCTTCTCTGAACGCATCTGTTAAGGCCTGTAGGCGCTCACTGAGTACGGCATCTTCTGTTCCCTCTGGAGTGGGGAATATTTTAGAAAAGGGATATCTTGGATTGGTGCCGAAAGTTAAAAAATATGGTGTAAAACCAGTTACACAAGAAGTGGAGACTCTATGTGCCCAGAGGGTTGGACCTAAATGGCTCTCCCACTCTGCTGGTGTAATGGTCTAATGGAAGAAGACTAACGAACGTCTGAACTTCATGAGAAGAACGAAGCAACTGATTTAATGGTAACTAATGGTACAGGCTCCTCCAGGAGGGTACATGCATAATAATGAGTGGGCGGAGCCCTTACGTAATATCCATGGCCTAGCATGTATAAGTAGACTTGCACAGTCCTAGCTAGTTAAGTATAATTAGCGATTTAAAGTAATGTGATAATAGGTGATAATTAATAATAATATAAATATAATGAGGTTACACAATGTTACGTAATGTTACATAACACTGCCCCCCCCCGCCCTCAATCAGATACGAAGTATCGAGTGAGGGTGTACCCTAAAAACTTACAAGAAAATTTTTAGGAATTTTTGAAAAATTAAAAATATTAAGAATTAATAATTTTTAAATAGCTGTGCTGTTACCTAGTTATCCATACCAAGCCATATGCGCGGTTACATTGTGCGCAAGAAGATATTAAATACATAAAGCAAATCATACGATTTAATTACCATTTTGTAAAATATTTTCAATAAATTCATAAAGATTTAAAAACGTCGTTATGAACATGTAAGAGTGTAAACTCAGAAAGTGAAAAGAACTGCTAATACTAAGGTCTTAATCGCTTGAAAAATCTGGCTAATATCTTACACAAAGGGTTCCATGTCATAATATAAAAGAAAATGACAAGGTCTGCAAACACGGCAAGTGTTAACCCTATGAAAAACCAAATTCCAGTGTTAAATTCCCAATAGTACGGTCCAATCTGAGAATTTTACTCTAATCACACATAATAAAAGAACATCGCGTATACCAACACGCGTGGAATCCTGAAATATATTGGGATCCTATGTTAAAATCTAAATAGTCCGGTGCAAACAGGAACAAACTACGTCGTTTTAATTTTTCCTATGTTAAATTCCCAATAGGTCGGTCCAAACAGTGACACCAGCCGGCGCCACCGTCGAATCGGTTTTGGACCGGACACCTACCAAGTATAAGTAGCTGGTCATTTGTGCGGTGAACCATTGAGAACGCCACCGCTGAGCCGAACACACACCCGTACTATGGGCTACAAAGCTTTTCAGAAAGAGATTGTTATATTCTACTGTCGTCTACCTACACGCACATAGGCAAGGATTCATTGCCGAATGAGCAAGAGTATTGGTATATTCCAACTACCCGCTTCCCATTCCTGGTCCATAGCCTATTCCTTATTCAAAATTAGATCTTGTCTAATCTAGTAATATACAAAAAAAATTTACTGATACATTTAGTTATCTCCTTTTCAAATAAATACCCGGAGATAAATAAATTCGATAATCCCGCAAGGCCTGATATGTAATCAACTGGCCTCGCTTGCTGATTATGTAACAGGTCAACCCCATCCCCTTCTACTCCTACAAGGATGACGGTTCACCCCGTCGCTACGCTCGATTTTTCAATCGCATAGCAAAAATGTCTTCTTACTGCATCTACTTGCAGTAGAATACATGCAAAATAATTACCCGTGGGTACATATGGCTAGCTAAATAACACTACAACTTCAAGTAATAAAGCGACTGATCCGCTAGACTTAGTATTGCTGACGTATCATATCCACCTAGTCATAAGATCATATAAATCTCTTGGTTTATGGTATGTCAATCCTACTCACGCTATTTACACCAGTAAAAAGAAACCATCTGTCCTTATTGGAAACAGATCTAGTGACTCCTTTAAGAGTCTGCACTACATAGTCGTCCCCTGTTGGTGTGATTACACCCTGGCTTATGGCCATCGCATCGTATCCTCAGGGGGTATCCTATTACGTATACAGTACTTAGTGCGCAGTAAATCACTTTGCAGCCATATGCCACTGTCGTGTGGCGCTAAATAAACAAAACACTTGAGGGAACCATATGGGTTATCTCAATCCTCAATGTATAACTCAAAGTAGTTCCCCTAAACATATTAACTGTTATGTCTGGTAATTAGATCTACACTAAAACTACACATATACCAAGAGAGCTGAGTACCTACTCAGTGTAATCAAAGCAAACAGAGTCGATGATACGACCTAATCGTAGGCATTAATGGCCTCACCAATCCTGTATGTACATAAAGTCGTCATCGATCAACACATATAAATCACACACAAGTAAGGGAATAAAAAATAAAAGCAAGAAGAAATGCAATGAATAAAATCAGACAATAACGCTTGTCTGTTGCATGAAATATCATTTAAAGTTATCGACTGAATTCCAAAGAACCCAGGAAAAAAAATTTTAGCTTGTATAAACAAGTAAAGTCCTTCCTCTCTTTCAAGAGAAATTAAAGTCAATATTATTTAGTAAAGGTGCCGTTGCTGTTCACCTTGACAAATGGGGGCGATCCATTTGCCATTTGAATTAAATATTAAATAAAATGTTAATGTCCTTGTAATGTAAAATTATATCTGGCACTCCTAGGGTGATCCTGTCACATTCGTGGCGTGGGGAACTATAAGCATCTCCTCTTCTTGGCCACTTTCTCTTGCCGACAAGTACGCCGCCGTGCTCCTGTAAGAAAGCATCGACCACATACCAATGACAGGTTGCATAATACTTTGGGTATTTTGTAAATGATTATTTTAAAATTTCACAGTTCTTTTGTGCCAATATTTCCCATGAAAGCCACATCACAGAAAGTAAAACATCAACATACATTAACAAGAAGAAAAGACGGATATAAAATATTCGTGAGAAAAGAACACCCTACACGTCTATAAGGGCAAGAGTAACTATTGTTTCAGTCCATATATTAATTATATATAGACTTACATGTTCACGTTGGACCCGTTGGGGTCGTTGATCCACGGGATCTGGTAGGATCCGTTCCTGGATTCAATCACCAGGACATACATTGCCTCTGATGATGGCTCCATGATGGCTGCCAGTTCGCTTCTGTACCTCCTATCCACCTTTACGTTGGTTGGAAGCAAGATCTGTTTGTTGGCCCTATGGATCTTCAGGGATAGGGCAGCCTTCCAACGGAGGTCCAATGATAGATTGCAACAGCAGCACCAACTGACATGAGACTTTCCCAACCTTAGAGGTGGGGCTGGGGAAGATCCAAGAATAGAATTCACTTCAAATGGGATTTGCATTAAACGTATTGAGACCAGACTCTCATCCGAGTGCAATCTCAGAGTGATCCAAGAGGCTGATTCATCGTTTACATCTTTCGTACACCTTTTACACGTGAAACATCTAGGCAAATAATTGCAGATACATCTCCTGTTTTTCCACAGGAATCGCAGGATCTTGAAGGCAATAACTGCTGCAACTATTTTGAGAATTGCCTGTGTTGGACTTGGGGGCTCGTATGGCAGTAGGTCTTGAGTCATAGGTTGTGGGGTTGGGATATCGAAGCCTAGATTTATGTCCTCGAAGACTGGGGCCGACAGGTTTAATCTAAAAGCTTGAATGGGCCTCACAAACGTGCAAATAATTGCCAGCTTGTGAATCCTATAAAATAAATAAAATGAAAATATTGTCACACCAAGACTGATAATCAACGCTATGTTTATAGTGGCTGGATGAGTCGACATGGTACTAACTGACTTTTTCAGAGTTTCCCACCGATCATTTGCCATTTTGTCAGCCACTAATAGCTCGTTAGCCAGCCTCTCTGTGTTCATTCCTGACTCTATAATCGATTTGGGTAGATGTGACAATGCTGCATGCATATCTTGGGGTGTGGGCAAATTTAGATGAATTCGTGATCCATGTTTGGTTTCTCCAGTTAGATTTTTGAATGGAATTTTAAAAATTGCTGCTATGGCTAAATTAAATCCTGATTCAACAAATATACTGGTCTGATTCCAAGTAATACATCCATCCCTAGGGGCAGAGATTACTAAAGATCCACTAACTAGGGCACAGTCGCAAGGGACCTTGACTATAGCCAAAAGGCTCAAAGCCATCCTAGTTCTGGGTCGTTTGTGACAAGCCAAAGTCACTTTGGTCGTACGACCAACCAGTAGGTGTTGCATCCTATTCATAGTCAAATGAAAGAATGGGGTTGGTTTAGTCAGATATGTGTGGAATACACATAACCGAGCAATTTCAGAAGCTTTATCTTTAAAAATGGCCGAATAAAAAGTTTCTTTTCCCTTTAGAATATGAGTCGGAGGAGTAAAACATGCCACTGAATTCTTTAGCTGTGTGCATTGCTCGAACGAATGAATTTTCATTTCGAAATAAATTCCCTGAAGGGGACATTTTGCCAGAATATGGGGTATTTCGGTCTCTAACATGGTATACCCTGTTGAATCGTTCGAGCTACTGTGAATAGGTATGCCGAATTTCAGGGGTCGATATGCAATGCAGTTATCGTCATTATGTGAAATTATTAGTGGAATTGTTATCAACAGAGAATTGTTTTTAAAAGAAAAATTTTCTACTCTAGTGTAGGAGCTGTCCAAGGAATCGTCCAAAATCCTCAACGTGGGAGATTGGACTTTCAACTTGGTTGCTAAAGGTTTCAACAATTCTCTTAGGCCTCCCATCGGAAGAAATACATCCGACAAAACACCATGTTTTAAATCGTCCAATCCCTTCAATAATGTTCTAGCTGTATCTATATATTCTATTAGTACTAACAAATTTAAAGTTGCTTCATGCAGCATCGCATGTAAAGCCATGGTGTTAGATATTTCTGAAGTTAGGTTAGCTACAAAGGCATCGATCTGGTTCGTCAGATCCTTAATTTCGTCGGTAGAGTTTATAAATAATTTTCCTACCTCACTATTGTGTTTAGAAGCGTGCCTGAACAAGTTTTTCAATTGTTTAGTAAGACCTAAAACTACCTTATCCCTGTTTACATCGGATAATTTTCCCAGTGATAAAGTATCTATTAAAGCATCAAGCTTGCTCTCCACTAAAGCCAAATGGGGGTCTGTAGCTAAGCCTAGGGCTGCAGAAACTGTATCGCCTATAGGCTGTAAAAACGCTTTTCTCTTATACCTATTGTATCTGTCGTTTGCCACATTCTCTATTTTATCAAATAACTCAAGTGCTGTCCCATAAACAAGCTGCAATAGGCCTTGGATCTTATCTCTAATAAGTCTCATGTCTGATGTTGTATTGTAGTGATTCTCCATCCTAACGATTGTTCCATTAGGTGGCAAAATCACTGTTGGTATTGCTATTTGGACATAGGTTTTTTCCACGTCCGTCAAGATGGGTTTCCTCGTTCCAGCAAATGCAACCCCGTAGTTGTGCTTCACTACAGAGTCCGCATTTGCCCATACGGTGAGGAACAAAAGCCTAAACGAAGGTAAGAAAGAAAAGAAAAATTCTCGTAAACTTTTGTGTTCAGAATTCAAAACTAAAGCGATATTTTCCCAATAAAGTATATCCCGTCTATATTACCGACTGGGCTTATGGTTAATCTATTTCCACGATTAAGGCCATATGTCGGGGGCCTCTTGCCACTAAATGACTTATCTCCACTATCATGCTCACATATAAATAACAACATACGATAAAAGAAAAAATAATATTCCGGTGTAATCCATGAGTAAATCCTTGGCATTGATGGGTATCCACATAAGTATAAACATCAGAGCAATCATAAATCAAGTCTCAAAACGACACTTACCAGATTGCAAGACGGAACATGGTGATAAATCGTTGTGCCTATCGTGTAGCAGCTCACTATCAGTGAAAAATAAAACGAGCAGCTCAACTCTCCCCGATGGTTTTGGCCACTGCTAAGGAAGAACTTGAATTCGGCTGGTCATATAGTAATGTCCGCCTCAAGCCATGAATAATCTTGACCAATAGCAGCTTAGGACCCTGGAATTGCTCTTCCTGAGGAAGACATTCCACACCATATATAGCAAGGGGGGCGTATACTAGGAGCTGTCGTGCCACCATCACTCAGCATCATTTACATAATACGATTGCATCGTCCCATCCTACTGGACTTGCATAATAATGCCGCCTATCTGACTCAAAATAGATACCATCTGTTCAACCCACGGGGACCCCGGATCCTTGTAATTTACTCTAAGATATATCCTGTCGACCAGAATTATTTTCCTATTTATTTGCTGTCTCTAGTATTTTGATAAGCTTGTTATCAATCGCACTGGATTTCTTTATAAATTGTACATGTACTGGCCTTTTTACCTCTACCCCAGTCTCCAAATTCCTGATCTTCACAGTATATGGGGATGGGAACCCACACACAACGAATGGTCCAGCAAATTGTTGCTGCAATTTCTTTGCTGTATTTTGCCTTAGCAAACGATGTACTTTAGCATAGACTATAGATCCAACGTCTAATGTGTGGGGCTTGGCCTTCGTATCATGCTTCTCTTTCATTTTTCTTTCCCTCTCTCTTCTGCTTTTATTTGCAATTTCAGCCGCTTCAGCCTTTGTTTTCATTATTTGTAATAATTGATCTATTACTGGCTGAGTGTGGGCTATGTCATCTTGCAGTTGAGCCTCTGAGGGAATGATCGGGTTTTTGCCGAATGCAAGGAGATAGGGCGATATGCCAGTGGTGTAATGATCTGAAGCGTTCAGAGCAAATTGAATATTAGGTAAAAATAAATCCCAATTCGTCTGATTTTCATTCACCATCGTCCTTAGACAACCAATAATCGACTGATTTTGGCGTTCTACTTCTCCCTGTGATCGACTTAAATATGGCGAACCATGCACTTGTTTTATTCCCCAAGCTTTGCATTTTTCTCTAAAAGTTTCTCCTATATAACAGCTGCCATTGTCGCTCCTCAAGATCTTAGGGACACCGACGTATGCTATTACATATTTATGGAATTCAGCTGCTACCCTTTCTGCTGTAATAGCTGGTGTCGGCCATATAAAGCAGAACTTTGAAAAATGATCAGTCACTACCTGGATGTAACAATTATTCCTCTGTGTTCTAGGTAGAGGGCCCATTGCATCTATCATCAAAGTTGAAAAAGGTGTGAAAGTCGTTTCTCTGATCTTCATGGGGAGCTTATTCGGATGCTTTACACTTTTAGATTGAAGACACTCATGGCATGATGTAATATGGTCTTTCGTATCTCTAGCCATCGAATTCCAGAAGAATCGGGCCTGGAGTAAAGAGAGTGTCTTTGCATAGCCAACATGTGCATTAATTGAATTACCATGTACATAATTGATCAAGGGGGCCTGTAATGTCTGTGGAATTACCACTTGAAAGGAATTTGCCATCTGAGCTATCTTAGTCCTCTTAGGTAATCTGCAGAGTATGTTATCCTGAATGAAAAACATATCGTGTGTGGTCAGAATTAACCTAGTCAACTCATGATTCTTGGGCAATTGTTTTCCTTCAATGTAACCTGACATTAGTTTACAAAACAAATCATCCCCCTGCGCCAGCTGTAATTTCAGCTTATCAAATGGCAACTCAATCGTATGTTTATTCGCCATTCCATCTCCAGGATTTGGGGTATTTATCCTGTTCCTGGAAGTGTATTTTCCTGGTCTGATTACAGGTCTTGCCTTTGTTTTCCTAGCCTTCTGGATGTTGCTTCCCTTAGATACACAAGCTGGGGTAGACACTTTATCCCTACTAATCCCATCTGGCTTGCTAGTCAAGGGTCTTGTATCAACATTTCCTAATTGCTTTGCACGATTTTGAGCTCTCGTTTCCACTGGAGCAATTAGGATTTCCTCTACAGTGTTTATCGCTGGCTCATCGTTATGCAATTTTCCTGGAAGGTCTGGAAACTCAGGAATTTGTGAATCTTCATTATCTAATTCCTGCACCTGTCCTGATGTCTTAAGTATTTTTCTGCTCTTGTAGAGCATGATGGGGTTATTTTCGCAAGGATCCTCCTGTTTATAGTGTTTAGTGGCTTGGATGGGATTGAATGTTACTGATTTCTTCATCTCCACATGTGGGACTGCTGGTATATTTGGATCATATATTCTTCTCGATAAAACATCTGGGATGATGTTCAATTTTCCCTTGATGTATTTGACCGAAAAATCAAACTGTCCAAAGAAATCTAGCCATCTAAACATTCTACCAGTTAGATCCTTTTTGGTGTTAATTGCAGTAAGGGCTGCATGATCGGTAAGAATCGTGAAATGCTTAGACATAACATAATGTCTAAACTTTCCTAGGGCGAATCGGATGCCTGCCAATTCCTTTTCTGTGGCACTGTATTTTTGCTCAGCTGGGGTTAACCCTCTCCCAGCAAAGGCAATTGGTCTCAAATTCCCATTAATATCGGCTTGAGAAATGCAGGCCCCTAAACTTTGGTTAGAAGCATCTGAAGCTAAAATAAATTCTTTTGAATAATCTGGATATACCAAAACTGCATCCTCCAGAATTGCATTTCGAATTTTATTAAAAGCACTCTCTGCCGCAGACGTCCATACAAATTTAACCTTTGCCTTGGTCAGCATATATAGGGGCTTCATTATCTGACTAAAATTAGGAATAAACACCCTATAATAGTTAGCCAGCCCAGCAAACGAACGTACTTGTTTCACTGATTTTGGGGTTGGAAACGATCGCAAAGCGTCTAGTTTTGCTGGGTCAGGATGTATCCCATCCTTGTCGACAATGAACCCTAAAAAGGGGACTCTACTGAGACCAAAGGAACACTTTTCCTTTTTAAATTTGATATTTGCCTTATCAAAAGCTGTAAATACATTCTTGATATCCTGCACGTGAGAATCCCATGTAGGTGATGCGATCACCACATCATCTACGTAATAGAATGCATTTGGGACTGCTCTCAATACATGTTCTATTAGAGAATGAAATGCTTTTGGAGAAGTTTTAAGTCCCATTGGCATGACTTTGTACCTATACACTCCTAGAGGCGTATTAAATGCTGTAATAAATCGATTTTCTTCCCTTAAACCCACCTGATGGAAACCAGCAAATGCATCTAAGCGAGAGAAGAATCGACCCTGTGTTTGCCCCACAGCTTCGATAGTGTCGTCGGCGCGTGGAAAAGGTCTTATTTCGTCCTTTACAGAGCGATTTATTTGCCTATAGTCAATCACAAGACGCCAGGCTCTTTTACCGTCTGTTGTCATTGGTTTTTGTACCAAAAAACAAGGTGAACTAAATTCTACAGGATCCACACATTTCTCGATTAAATTTTGCTTTACCTGGCCCTTCAGAATTCCAGCCATAACCTTGGTCATGACTGGGTTCATTCGGTATGGCTGTCTCATTGTGGGACTAAAATCTGGTTTTAAATCAATGCCATGTTCATACTCTGTAGTTAACCCTAGTTTTTTATCCTTACCGACAAAAGAATTTTCATGATCATGCAATAGACTTAGTAGCTCCTTTTTCTGTTCAGGATTCAAATCCTCGCCGATCTGAAAATCAACTACCTTATCATTGTTTTCACTCGATTGTGCGACCAATTCATTCAAATTTTCCACCTCTTTGGGGGAATAAAACTCGTCCTCGTGAGCCAACGTATATATACCCAGAATTGTTCCTCTCTCGATAGTTGTGGCCGCCTTGGAGGCATTAAAAATGGTTATAGGAACTTTATTTTCCCCAAATGGCTTAACTAACGCATGTTTAACAAGGAAAGAAACTGGCCTCTGTCGCTGCAAATTCTCAGTCACTCCTATTGAATTTAACATATCTTCATAAGAAGTGATTGCCGCGACAGTGGTGTATTCAGTCCCCGGAGCTATCACAAACCTACGTGCAGCTCTGATAGGGAACACCTGTTGTTTTTGTCCTGATTTGAAGCTAATCTTTGCTCTAAACTTTCGTAAAAAATCAACTCCCAGTATCATGCTTCTGGTTAACGCAGGAAGAACGATAAACCTATGGGTGAATTGTTGGCCTTCTACCATGAAATTTAACTCGATTTTCTTATAACAATGATGTGCTCCCCCATCTGCAACAAATATTTTAATATTACAGCGTAAAACCTTCCCATTGGGTATTTTACTTCGGATTTTCCTGAAAAATGCAGAACTAACACAAGAAATAGTGGCACCTGTATCAACAAGAACTGGCATATTCAAATCTTTTACCTCGATTTCTATGCAACCTTTATCAATTGGAGCAGTGACCGAAACTTTCTCACCTTTATGTTTGGCTTTCCTCAGCTTCAGCACTGCTTGGCAATTGTCGTCGTCCTTGTCTGTGTTGGTGGAAGAAATAATGTTTTTCTTTGTACCAGCAAACTTGCCTATTCTAATTCTGGATATTCTGTCTTTTTCTGCTACCGATTTACTAGGAGAAACACACTCTTGTTCCTTGGGAATGTCCATTGGCTTGCCTAATTCGTCAACAATTTCATTTATGCTGTGTCGGTCGCCCTCCCAGACACAGCCTATTCGTTTAAATCATCACTCTCTTTGGAGGATGATCTGTGGGGGGTGACATCTCTCCATTTGTTTTCACCTCCCTTTGGCGATTTCGATCTATGTTTCTTGTCCTTGTTGAAGGAAACCGATTTGTCTTTGCTATTGCTTCTAAAATGCTTTTTGTCCTTTTTATAATACTTTTTCTCATCACCACTTTTCTCCCTGCTGGAGCTTCTGTTGCTAAAATTGCTGTGGCGACTGGATGACCTCTCTCTGCTGCTATCGTAGTAGTCAGAGCTGTCATAATTCTTGTGCTTTGATCTGTATTTCTGAGGCTTTTCTCCTTTCTTTTCCTGAGCTTTCCTAGCCTCTCTATATTTATCAGCTCGAGATCTGTGATATTGCTCTCTCTTACGATCACCATCCTCGCTGTATTTCTTTGTATAATTTTTTTCTTTCTTCGAATACATCATGTGTATTGCTTCCTCCATAGGCATGTGGCTAGGGGCTCTGTCGGAGGCTATCATTCCCTCATGTTTGGCTGCTATTTTTGAGGCCTGATCTAAAGTGGTTGGAAATTCGGAAGCCACTCTTCCAGCCAATTCTGGTCTCAGATTCGTAACATAGAATCTGATCTGTACATGTAAGGGAACATTTGCCTTAGAGAGTAAGGTTAACATATCGTTGTCATAATCTATCACCTTCTCGTGCCTGCCCTGCTTTCTATGGGAATAATCCCTCAACACCTCAGCTAAAGGAAGCTCACTGAATTTAGCAATAAAATCAGTTTTAATGCGATTATATGGCAATGTGTCGCCATATACACCAACTATTTGATTGTAGAAGGTTTTAGCCCTCCCCGACAAGTATTGGACCAGAGTGGTAACCATAAGCTGGTTATCTTCGCGAATAGGCACTGTAAATGCCTCAAATTCATCAAAGAATTCATTCACAGGTCTCATAGCTGTGGGCTTGTCGAAAACCAAGGGGGGCTTTCTGTATTGCTTGGATAATGCTGCTGTCGAAGTGAGGCCAGTAGCCTCTGCTTGCCTTCTTAGAGACACATCCAGAAAAGCAGTCTGATCTAATCTCATCTGCTTTATTTCATCCACCAAATCGTAGAGATGTTGACCATAGGGTGGGGGTGGTGGTCTGTACATCCCCTGTTGTACGTTTGGCAATTGAAAATTTTGTTGCTGTCTGTTAGGGGTCTGGTTCCTAGGATAATTCTGCCTAGGCACCTGTCTGTGAGGGGGTGTATTCCTACCCCGTCCCTGTCTTTGTCGTCCCCTTTGGATCCCCTGATCAATGTTTCTTGGCTGGGGAGCTTGATTCACATTAACGTTGGGATCTGGGACTTGGTATTGCTGTGGCTGATTCACGATATTTTGAGGCTGTTGTGGCACTGCATTTTGTGCCTGTTGTTGCACAAAGTTTTGTCCTTGTTGTGCCACATTTTCACCGTATTGATGATATTGTCCTTGTGGTGGAACATACTGGTAGGGGGTATAGAACTGTTCATGTATACCAGTATTTCCATCATCTTGCACGTGCCTGGGAGAAGGCAAACCTCCCTGTCTATTCGCCATATCCCACCAGTTTTGATATGGATCAGGTCTAAGTGGGACTTGTTGCTGTACGTGATGGGGGGTTATCACAGGGGGTCTTGGACCATTCACGTTAAACACTGGGGCCTGTGGGAAATTCTTCAGAATAGGCCTCTGTGTCTGTTGCATAAGCTGATTCAAAGTTGGTTTTGCAGGGGTCTGTAAAGGGGTTTGAAAGTTGTCGTTTAAACCAGGGGTCTCGAATGGGTAATATGGCCCTCGATTAGCCTGATCTGCTTGGTTTATCTGATTAGCTGGGTTAATCCTCGGAGAAGGAGGTGTTGGCACCCTAGGGGTTAACACTCTCTCTCTGTGATTATTTATGTCCCTTTCATCAACCTGGTTTTCTTCCACAACATTTCTTTCAATATTATTATCAACATTCAAACCGACCTGAGGCTGATTTTCCTGCAACTCCTCCTGTTGATTCTCCACTGGATTAGCTGCTTCCACAGCTGGCTCAGGCTCCTGCTCTCCCTCTAAGTTAAGGTCCACTCCTTCTTGCTGGTCTTGCTCATCTCCAACGAGCTGCTCCTCCTCGTCTGACACGTCCTCTATGTGTTCCTCGTGCCCAATATTGTTTCCAGCCAACTGCTGTACGTTTCTGTTAATAATTTCGTCAATTAAGTCCACATTTATATCGTTGTTCACTACCTCCTCCTGTTGATTTTGACGAACTGGTGGTGGAGGTAATGGAATTGCTCCTGGATTTAATCTTGCATTCACATTTGGGACATTTTCCATGTCCTGAGGCACTTCGTATGGATCTTCAACAAATTCCAATTGCCTCGGCTGCTGGTTCAAGATTTTGCCTCTATTCTCTCGTCTCTGTCCTCTCGTTACTATCGCTTGCGGTAACGCTGCCAAACGCTCAACGGAACGTTTAATCTTGTCGAACAGAGCCAACTCAGGCGTATTCGCAGCCTCTTCCATCGCTCAAAAACATGCTTCAAATTGCAAATGAACTCGCTTTTTGTGAGAAAAAAAAATCTCTATGTCCAAGATCGAGCGGGTTGTCCGCCAGTGTAATGGTCTAATGGAAGAAGACTAACGAACGTCTGAACTTCATGAGAAGAACGAAGCAACTGATTTAATGGTAACTAATGGTACAGGCTCCTCCAGGAGGGTACATGCATAATAATGAGTGGGCGGAGCCCTTACGTAATATCCATGGCCTAGCATGTATAAGTAGACTTGCACAGTCCTAGCTAGTTAAGTATAATTAGCGATTTAAAGTAATGTGATAATAGGTGATAATTAATAATAATATAAATATAATGAGGTTACACAATGTTACGTAATGTTACATAACACTGGTCTTGCATTGATGAATTTTCTTAGTATATTTTTAAAAGTTTTGTTAAATCTTTCAATTTTACCATTTGTCTGGGGGTGAAAAGCTGTAGAATGCCTTACTTCAGTGCCTATGGATTTAAGGTACCCTTCCACTTGCTGGTTCATAAATTCGAGTCCCCGGTCGGTGATGAGCACCTCTGGGGGGCCATACCTAGGGACATATTCATTAGCCAGATAATCAGCAATGTTTTTAGCTGCTTTGGAGGGTATGGGTTTGACTTCTACCCAGCCAGTTGCGTGATCTATTACAGTCAAGATGTATCTATTACCTTTATCAGAGACTGGGAAGGGACCACAGAGATCCATTCCCAGTATCTGACCAGGATATTTTGCTATTGGCATCGCAGTAGGAGGTACACGCGCCCTACCCACTCTGTTTACAGCACACCTAGCGCATCGGATTAAGACATTATAGGTATCTCTTCTCATGGTGGGCCATTTATAAGCCTCTTGGATCCTATCTAGGGTCTTCCTCATGCCCTGGTGGCCTACTTCAGTGTGGGCGCGCCTCACTACTCTATGCCTAGCTGAGGGTGGCAGGACCAGGCGGGGGTAGGCTGGCTTGCCTGGGGGAGGGGTGAGAGTGAAAAGCATGCCATCAATTATGGTGTAATCCCCCTCATCCTCCATCCCCTGTTGAAATTGTTCCAACTCCCTCTGTTCTAATCGTATTTTGTCTTTCTCGAGTTTATCAAATTCCCAAGGAATTTCATCTATCTCCTCCAAGGCACAGACTTCAAGAGAACTGAGAGTCGGCCCTTCCTTCTTGGGGTTTGTTTTTATTCGAGAAAGCATGTCTGCCCTGATATTGTTTGCCCCTTTTCTATATTCAATGGGAGCCCCAAACTCTGCTATTAATACCGCCCATCTTTGAATTTTGGTGTTTTTAACTTCTCCCACAAACAGAGACTTTAAAGGCTTGTGGTCAGTGTAAATTTTGAATTCGCTACCCTGTAGATAAGGTCTGAGCTTATTTAAGGCATACACGATTGCATAAGCTTCCGTTTCAATCGTAGCCCAATTGAGTTGTGGCCCAGAGAGTTGTTTAGAGATATACTGAACTGGCCTCTCTATGCCTTCACTATCAGACTGGACCAATATGGCCCCAATTGCGTAATCACACGCATCGCTATAGAGACGATAAGGCTTATCCAACTGAGGGTGCGCCATTACTCTATCTGAAGTTAGTAATTCCTTCAGAGTTTCAAATGAGCTTTGCTGCTCTTCCAACCATTCGAACCTGGCATACTTTTTGGTAAGTTTGACCAAAGGATGAGCTACCTTAGCATAATCTGGGATACATTGACGGTAATACCCAGTCATTCCTAGGAAGGAGCGAATTCCGCTCACATCCTCTGGAGGCAGCATATCCCTGATAGCACTACATTTATCTGGGTGGGAATTAATTCCATCTTTTGAAACTTGGTAGCCGAGGAGATCTACCTTCTCTTGTTTGAAAATACATTTACTCTTTTTGACTGTAATTCCGTATTCTTCTAATTTATCAAACACCAGAGCCAAATGGTGATCATGCTCCTCTTCAGATTTGGAATAGATTACAATATCATCTATGAAAGTCATGCAAAATTTGCCAATAAATTCCGAAAACATTTTGTTCATTGCCCGTTGAAAGACGGCTGGTGCGTTAGTGAGTCCAAAAGGCATCCTACGGAATTGAAATAGGCCCCTATGACACACAAACGCTGTCTTTTCCATGCTATCCGGGTCCATCTCTACTTGCCAGTAGCCGCTTTTTAGGTCGATGGTGGAAAAGACAGTTGATCCTGCTAAACTGTCAAAAATATCTTGAATATTTGGAAGTGGATGAGCATCTTTTTTGCTTACAGAGTTTAGTTTTCTGAAGTCGACACAAGGTCTATTGCTCCCATCTTTCTTTGGGACCAACAATATCGGGCTTCCCCATGCTGAGCTGCTGGGTTCTATTACTCCCAGCTCCAGCATTTCATCTAATTCTTTATCTACAAGTTTTCTCTTGGCCAGGGGCAAACGATAGGGGCGTTGATTAATTGGGCGCGCATTTCCAGTATCTATGTGCATTTTCACATCTTTAAAGGTACCTAATTTTCCCTGTTTTCCTATGCCAAAAACAGCGGGGTATTTTTCTTCCCATGCTTCTGCCTCTGTGTGGATAGAGGCGAATTCTTGATCTGCACTACCCACTTGTTGCCTTCTGTAACTTTTTCCTTCCAAAATTACCTTTCTTTTTCTGAAGCTAATTTGGGCATCTAATATAAATAAGGCATCATCCCCCAGAAGCAGTTCATGGTGAAGTCTTCTTACAATATAAACTGGAAATGAGCTACCCCCCAAGTTAACTATCGCCTGCCCTTCAGTTTTGAGATCATGACCAGAGAGTGATTTAAGAGATTCCCCTTTTGTCAATACGAGAGGCCGATGATGGGTTTTGCAAAAGGCTCTCCATACATCCTCTCGCATTAGACTCCTTGACGCGCCGGTATCAATGAGTGCACGCATCTCCATCCCCGCCACTGAGATGGAGAGGCAGAACCTCTCATCCGGCGTTTCTATTCCCCCTGGTTAACATATTTGGCTGGCTTTTGAGTGGTAGAGGCCATCTGCATGGCCGCCACCACTGCAGCCTGTACATGTGCATAGCGGTGGGAACATTCTCTTGCGAAGTGTCCCTCCTCCCCACACTCATAACAGACATTTTTACCCCTAAACCTCTTCCCTCCTCCCTGCTTATTTTTTTCCGGTCCTGGATTATCATTTCCCTTCCCCTTCCCTTTCCCTGGGTGGTTTACTACCTGAGAACTGGCAATCGGGGGTGGGGGATAGGACGTGTTGAAATATGGGGGATACATAGGCAACATGGGTGTCTGAAAGGGGTACTGGGGTGCTGCACCTGATTGGGGAACGATCACTGTGGGGTTGGATGGTTTCCCCGTCTCCATCCTTTCTACTAATTTTGTAAGGTAATTCACCTTTGACTCCAAATCAGCTATTAGCTTCCAATCTGAAGCATCTGTAGGATTTGGCCCAGAAGGGGCCATTCTCTTAGGGAGGATAGCCCCAATTTCCATTGGTTCATCCTTCCTATCCCCTCTGGTAGGTTGCCCTGCCAGAGCGAAGGTGTGAGCAGCAGCTGAGGCTTGTCTTATTGCCTCAGCCAGGGTATCAGGGCGAGCAGCAAATACGTCATGACGTATTTGCTCATCCCTGAGTCCCAACACAAAATTCCTGACCAACGTCTCTTGGACTATCTCGTGGTCAAGGTTATCCACGCTGTAAGCCCGCTGAGACGCTAGCTGGAACTTGCGTCCGTATTGCTTCGCATCCTCATATGGGAGCTGATAGAGGTCGGTGAGCCTTGCTCGCAGCTGCTGTTCCTCCTCTTCATTCATGAAGAGGCGGAAAATCTCAGCCCTCGCCAGATCCCATGTCCTATTGGCTGGTACCTGTAGGAATCCTGCCACGCACCTCGCTAGAGGCCCGCTGGCAAGAGTTCCCAAAAGCTCTAGAGTGAGCGTATCATTCGCTACACAATAGGCCTTTGCCCTGCTTATCCCATCTAGCCACTCTCTCAAAGTGTCCTTATTGGACCCATCATTTACTCCTAGCATGGCGCCATGGCGTTCCATGCGCCTTCTGACCTCTTTGATAGCTGCAAACCTGGCCCTCCTTTGACCCTCGTCAAGCATGGCCAAGTCCGCGGCATTGAGATCCCAATTGATGTCCGCCATGTTTTACACTTTGATGAGAGAGAGAGAGAGTAAAGAAAAAAAAAGAAAACTAGATGGCACAAGGTACAGAGTTATAACCAACAGAACCCAGAACCTAGCAAAGTTTTTACCCCGAACATTGCTCACCCACTCTCCTTGTATTATGAGTGTTTGAGTGTGATCATTCTCCCAACCCTATACAGTGGCCCAGATCCACCCTCCACACATCCCATAAGTATAATTCATGAGCTCAATCAGAGTTTTAGAGTTCCACTCACCTACTCTTCCAGCTCATCTTGCCTCTCCTAGGCTATGTCTCACTTCCAGTCAGAAGATTGGGTTGTTGCTCAACTTAGCAACAAGTCTCTTAGTGGTTCGCCAGTGTAAAGAAGTCTAAGGGTTTTTAGCCCATAGGTTCAGTAAGATGAAGAAGTGAGACAAGAAGTCCGAGGTTGTAGTTCGTCTGGATTCGGCCTAGGCGGTGGTGACCCAGCGAGTACCTAGGTCCGAGTCTTTCACTTTATTTTATACTCCAAAATCATGAATTATTCATATAATCAAACCCAGGAAATATTCCACTGGCTCTTCCCCTTCCCTCTAATTGGTTGAGGGAGAGAGGATCTTCCTTGCCCACACGCCGACCTCTGCTCCCCAGGCAGAGACCATAAATGGAGTGCATGCAAGTTGGATCCCTCTCCTCAGCCTTCCCCCTCCCACCCCTTACTCATAGATCCCAAGGCTCGTGCCGGCCCCCCCCCCCCCCCTCCCTCTTAGCCCTTCCCCCCTCTTGATAAACCCAGAGCAGTGTATATAGTAATTAGGTCGGGCTGGGGGAGGCGGGGTGAGCCCTGAGTGGCTCATCTCCCCCTCCCTCCTGGCCAGGCCATGTGTGGCGTGCATGCCCCGACCATGATCAGGGCTAAATAGGTCGGATCTTGGGTCTAAAGATTTCAGTTCTTTACAATATAGTGAAGAAAGAATGATCAGAAGACTGGAAAAAATGCAAGATCCTGGGAAGCCTCCAGACACCAGAGAGGATGTAAAGAGAAGAAAACAACTGACGCAAAATGCAATGAGAAAACATGAACACATATTCCAAAACAACAAGTTAAATGTAAAAACAAAAATGAGGATCTTCAAGGCCTGCTCGGAAAGCATCTTCCTCTACAATGCCAAGCTGTGGACATCAACCAAGAAGACAGAAAATAAGATTGACTCATTTCAACGAAGACTACTCCAAAAGGCCATTAACATCAGACGGCCAAACAAAATATCTAGTGAAGACCTATATAACAAGACCAAGCAAGAAAAACGGAGTAATATAATAGAGAAGAGAAGAATAAGGTGGTATGGTCATGTAATAAGATTACCAGACAAAGCACCAGCTAAGATTGCCCTATATAGAGGAGGCACTTAGGAAAGTAAAAAAGAGAAAAGGCGGACAGACAGCCAACTGGCTGTCTGTGCTAGAGAAAGACCTCAGCACTAAGAACATTACAACAGAATCCGCAAAACATATTGCACTGGACTATTGTGGAGGCGGGTGGTAAACCAAAACTAGGGCGCCACATGCATGCGCACTTTGTGCGTCACAGAGAGAATGTATGTAAAATAAAATCAGCAAAACAGATCTTTGCACATTTTGGATATGTTATGCTACTCAGAATTCCGCTTCATTTGACACCAGAACCAACTTTCTCTTAATTTGTTCATGGTAGGTGCGTCGCAAATAACATAATATTGAAATAACTATTAAAAAAGTTTAAACATATATAAAAACGATTCCCCAAAACGGATTTTTGCGGATTTTGGATATGTTATTCTACACAATATTACACTTCATTTGATACCAAAATTGTCTTTATACCAAATTTTGCCGGGTAGGACCTATTTTTCACCTTCAGGGACTGGACTACTGTGATATCGTCCGCCATTATCCTGACATAGTACAATGTCAGATGGAGTGATAATAAAAACCTATTACATTACAATCGCATAACTACTTACCGAGTAGTACAACTGGGCAAACTAAACTAAACTAACTGAATCTGAAATGCTGATCGTATTATATTATATTATTATACTAGCAAATACCCGTGCTATGCACGGGATTTGCTAGTGGGACAGTGGGGCCCACATCCTCATCTCTCCTTGTTCCCTTTCCCACTATCTTTCTCTTTCAAGTTGTCTCTATAACTTAGTATCTTCATACCACAAATGGAACCCTGTTTAGATGCTTTTTTGGTCCCTGTTCAGTGTTGTGCTGTTGTTGTGTTGCCTGTCCTTGTCCCTGTCCCAATGCCTCTCCCACTCCGTCTCCCGTTCCCTCTTTCATTGTGAGGTAATTAGTGGGCGGGTAAATTTCTGTGTAGGTGGGCCTTGTCCTTGTCTCTGTCCTGGAATATACTCCTCCTGGTGCATTTTAAGTGGATAAATATATTTTGTAATGTATGTATTTTAACAATATTTTACCTGAGGAATTGTTGCTCATTACATTACATATGATGTAGAAAAGAATAATAGATATTCACAATGACATGTTCAGGCTGTGTCAGTTTTTTCATGTGTGCTGTTTTGCTATGTGGCAGAGGGAGAGGGGCAAATTTTGAAAGTCCTCAAACTATTCTAAGACACTGTGACTGTAATATATATATCACACTATATTACGAGAGAAGAAGAACGATGGATGCGGTTACAACGGCGTCCAAAAGTCCGCCCTTTATTCAATGAAAATGGAACAAAGAAAAAATTTCTCCAATGTATATGGCGATGTACTGCGTATGGCTGCCTGACGCGAACTCGCTGGTTGCTAACCACAGACTAGCAGGCGTGGGAACGGTAGCTATGGTGCGTGTCATACCGCAGATATACCTCCATTTATGATTACATAATAAATAGTAGCCATATAGGTTTTATGCTTTCAGGAAAACTTTATTCCAACAAAATCGGATTGGGGAATTGGTCTTTTTGTGCCTTTTGAATATCTTTCCTCACCAATCCGATTTTGTTGAAATAAGTTTATGGTAAGCCAGGGCTACACTTACGCCACATACTTACATTGAAAATACATGAAAGCAATAATTGTTAGATACATCATAGCCTATTTTCCCGTTTTACTTTTTTAAATCAATTAATAGATTTCAGTCAGAAAACCAGTTGAACAAATTATTATTTGTCATAATGAGGCCCTTTTTAACCTGAAAACGCTGCAAAATTTAAACAAAATGCAAAGTTTTAACCGCAAATTGCATATGAAATTATTCTATGTCAAGATAAAATCAATATGGGCCACAGGCAAAACATCATTCAATATCTTATATCCACTGGAAACTTTTATCCCAACAATTTTTACACAGCCAATCAATCAGTTCTATGGCCAGCACAGGATATATTTATGTTACACACTAAAGCCAAAATACATCAAATAAGGTGAAAAGGGCTAATTCTACTTTTTATAAGTTCAGGTGGATTAACCCAATACCCCATTTGATATCCTTCATCAATTATTATTTAGCACTTATTGGACGAGTTGCCGCACAGCGCGTAAATAAAGGACGAGATCGGAGATCGAGTCCTTTATTTACGTGCCCGTGCGGCAACAAGTCTTATAAGTTATATGTCTTATAAGTCTTACGAGTCTTATAAGTTGTATGTAGCCAAGTGCTATCAAACTACATCAAGGTCATAAAGCTTACATCTTTAACCTTTACCAGCCACTCCCGGGACTGGCCAACCATTTGTGGTGTGTTACAGGAAAATAAGTCACAAGTAGCAAAAAATGGATTTTTTTATTATTCACAAGATGTCTTCATTGGAATGTTTTCATTTTTGGGTTGCTTAATGCTGGTCGTAGTATGAATACATTTACCAAATTTCAAGACAGTATATTGAACATATCCATGGTTTTCTAAGGTCATCTTATAGAGTATATTTAGTGACTTTAACTGTAAATGTCGGCCCGGAAATATTGCAAACATTTTTTTTTTTTCGAAAATAAAAAATATCAAACCTGAAGTATAGAAATACTTATGAGATGTCTTACTGTTTAATATCTTTAGAATCGGCTTGATCTCATCTTTTCAAATATGATGTTATCTCAAAATCCATGTTTTGCGACTTGGGACTCATTTTCCAAAAACACATCACATATGGTGGTGATAGGCATGTGACATAGAGTGCTGAGGTCACTGCCCTGGTTGAGATATGAGAATAATGAGAATGACCACTAAAGACACAAATAGAAATAGGCAAAGATGTATAAGAGTTGTATAAGAGATAAGATAGAAGTTGTATAAGAGATAAGATAGAAGTAATTTGAACCTCAAGGATACAATATGCTGGAAAAGATATGAGAAGAAATTGGAACGACCAGGAATGGCAGAGCTCAGAAAGATAGACCTACCTACTCTACAGAAAACTACAAATGTGTGACCATGATTAGGAAGAAGGAGAAGGATGAATATCAGGAATGAATGAAAATTGTGTTAAAAAAGGGAAAGAAATGACTAATGGGCAGAAGACACTGCAGGATACTGCAGGTTTACATGCACTTAGCCATTTGCACAGTAGCATAACTAATCATGTTTAAGTCTTATAGATTCCAGACATACGCCTCAAATAAGCAACATTTATGGTACATGAATGAACGTCTTTCTATTATATGAGAGCTCAATGGATGCACAAAAATGTGTAATCAAGCAATCAGATGTGCTGGTGCTAGGCTCTACAGCTAGAGTTATGTTAAACAATGGACCTATACCAGACTTAGAGGCAGTGACAGACATCAAGGTGAGAAAGATTAATTACTAATCAATAAGAGAGTCTGTGGTGGCTATGGTGTCCGGCTATTGTTTGAGACATATAGCGTTACAGTGATGTACCGTGAAGGAATAAAAAATATGTGCAATCAAGCAATACAATGTGCTGGTGCCTAGTGTTATATTAGACAATGTATGTATACCAGGCGGAGAAGCAGTGAAAGACATCAAAGTAAGGAGCATTAATTAGTAATTAATACAAAACTCTGTCTATTGTGAAAGCTGTCAGAATGTGCAGGACAATTCCTAGTTGGCCACATTGAGAGAGGAGAAGCGGTGTATTGTTGAACATATCTTATACTAAAGGAATAATGGTCAATATTGTGGGACAGCCAGTGTACTCTTTGGTGCATAATACCATGACAAAAGCCAGGAACAACCATACTGGAGGACATTGAACCTTTGAGCCATTTCACATACATACTTCAACATAGCAGCATCATTATATAAATCCTCACACACTATATTTCTTGGAAGCATCAACACACATTGTCTGTACAAACTTTTCATCACAACAAGATAGGAGAAAGAAGAAGAAGAAAGCAACCGGGAAGCAAACACCTTGCCATTTACCTACTCTAGCATAGCAGCAACTATAGACTCCAGACATGGGCCCTGTCATATATGTAGTGATAATGGCTACACTTCTACCCTACTGTCTGGGTGCATCAGGCGGCCATCGGTTCAAGAAGAAGAGCATCACAAACCACAACTGTGCAGTGAAGTGCGGATTAAAGGAATCTGATGTAGAGTGTATCGCTAACAACATGAAGTTGCTCACTGAAGAAGGGGGATGTGTAGTGAAGGACTCATACATATGGACACTGCGTCCAGGTAAGATCACACTATCTCTCTGAAATCCCACAATTTTAATCTTACAGATTCTAATTTATATCTTAATTAACTGTTGCATGTTTCCAAATTCATTAGGGAATAGCACATAACCTGGGAAAAAGAGAAAGTACCAGGGAACACCATTATAACAAATGTGATGTGTTTCAGGAAAATGAGTCATATTTCGCAAAAAATAGATTTTGAGATACCATTATATTTGAAAATATGACATCAAGCCGATTCCAATGATAGTAAACAGTCTAATAAAATAAGTATTTCTAGATTTTAAGTTTGATATTTTCGTTTTGAAAAAAAAAGTTTCCAATATTTCTGGGGGTCAATAAACAGTAAAGTAACTAAATTTAGTCCATATGAGGACCTTTAAAACTAAAGGATATACTACATAGATTATCCTGAAATTTGATACATCGATTGATATAGGTATAAGCGATGGACTCTGAAAGAATCAGAACAATCCAATAATGTGATCTTGTGAAAAAAACACTTTGAAAAAAATTGATTTTGCGACTTATGACTCATTTTCCTGAAACACATCACAAATAACATCCCCTTCCTAGGAGAAATTTTAATCTGAATTTTCTCTATTAGATTTAAATTTAGTGTTGCCTGTTTTCAAGTGGAGTAAAATGACAAGCAACCCTAACCTTGCTTAATTGATTTACTAAAACATGCTTTATATGAGGTAAAAGTATTATTTTGATCTTATCAGCTTGCCAAGGTAATTCTTGCTATGGAAATGCAGTGTACACTGTCTGTTATCTTGTGGACATTGGGACACACTTGGCATGCATCATATATAATATGAAATCTTGACCTTGAACAATGTTTGATAGGGGACTTGCATGTCCACTATTTTGAATCTTGATTCACATGGAATGTTCACAATCCTAGTCACGGTGTGTGACATGTGGGTATAAGAAGACTGGCATTTGTTGTCCACACCTACCTAAAGGCACACTGCTTCTAGCTAAAACTAAACATTTGTTAGAAAATTGAGTGCCATTCATAAATGGATTTGGACAGGTTCTTGAAATAACAAATTCACATACATTCTTGGATTTAAAAATTGATGACAAACATACATTCTCAGACCACTTGAAATCTAAACTCAATATTGCAAAATCTATGTTGAAGGCCCATTCTGGACTGAGTTACTGCAGCCCTAAGGAAACTATCCTTATGGTTATTAAGGTGGCCATATGTGCTATTCTGGAATACGGGGATGTGATTTATATGGTGGCCTCTGAAGATTTACTGAAAAAGGTTCAGACGTTACAGATTTCTGCAGTGAGAATTATCTTAAAACCTTAAAATTAGATACACCACACTTGATAAGCATCAAAGAGATCTCAAATTAGCCCCACTATATATATGTTGAGAGTCTCATCTGTTGAGCTTAGTGTTCCCGCTTAGCCTATAAGAAGAGAACATAACTTTATTCGCCAGTTTTTCTCCCTTTTCTGTGACACATCACAAAAACGCCTAGTATTTCCCTTTTTGTGTGTGCAGCCTATTATGCTCTGTAAAATACAAATATTGATTGGTATTATTCCACTGAATACCTCCTCACAGTGTTAGCCAATAACAGCTACTGTGTTGCACCAGAATCATTGTGTATTGCATCATTCTGTTATGTACACAAGTATCGGACGGCTGACTTAGCCCTAAACTAAGAGGAACCAGGAGCGGCTTTTTTATAGATCAAATGTTAAAACTATATACCAGAACTGCTGTTTTATGCATCAAAAGTTAAAACTAGCTGCCAGAACTGCTCTTTTATATCAGATATTGAAACTAGCTACAAGAAATGTTGTTTTGTATATCAGTTGTTGAACCTAAATACCAGAACTCCTGTTTTATACATCTGATGTTGAAAGTTGTTAGAACTGTTTATATATAACAAATTGAAACTAGCTTTCATACTGCCACATCAATCATATGACCAAAATATAGCACTAAATGTGATTATTTATAATTCATTTACCTGTGACATCATGTGTCTACCTACAGGGTACTGAATGAAGTTTGGAAATGTCTCTCTTGCCCTACATTTTCTCTCATGCTAGTAAGAGCCTTAGGTCAATGTTTGGGAGTGTTCAGTAATGCTTCAAATGACCATATATTGTGAGCATAACAAATGTTATTATGACAAAATAGATTAACAATAATAAAAACTCTCCCAACATTTTGTTGTTCTCAGCAACAGCTGCCCCTGATGTACCTACCACAGGTAAGGAATTGTTTACCATATGTTTGTTTGTTGACCATATATTGTGAGCTTAACAGATGTTGAAACAATTCATTATGACAAAATAGATTAACAATAATAAAAACTTTCCCAACATTTTGTTGTTCTCAGCAACACCTGCCCCTGATGTACCTACCACAGGTAAGGAATTGTTTATAATATGTTTGTTTGTTGTGCTGGTGTTGGGTCTTAGTTATTTGAATATTGCAAGTCATTTACTGCATAATCTACTCACTCCAAGATCTTGTGTCATATTGCCTCACCATTTTCAGTTTGCACATTTATTTTAATTTTTATTCAATAATCTATTGCCTCTACATTTTTCTCAAAGCTGTAACTGTGTCCAGGTGGCTAGTAATGTAAAGGTCAATTTACAATGAGGACAGGAATTTTTCTGAATCGACTTGAAGAACTACTATGTAAAAGTAATTGTGCAATTCTGAAACTTTTGTAAGAATAGAAATTCAATATGTCCTACAACATTACTAAATAACACTGATTACTGCATTTCTGTACAGTTTGACCTTTTGGTTCATCAGAATGTAGACACTGAGAAATGTGTCCTAATTAGCAAAACAATGATTCAAAAGAAAGTATTATTTTTTAAACGATTATACCAATATTAACTGTTAGGAAATATGATAGATCCCCCCATATTTTGTTTCATTCAAAATTCAAAGATAGTGTTACATTACCAGAAAGAGATTCATTAGTAAAATAAATAATACATTCCCTTCAAAATGCATATATTATTATTATTATAATTGTTGTTGTACTCTTAGAAAATATTTGAATATTGATATGACTAAATGGAGTAAACACCAACATATATAAACATTTCTATCAAGAACTCCTTTGGGAGAAATTTCTTTTGTACTTTTTCTGTGACACATCACATTTCCCTTGATGTGTGCATAGCCGATTGTGGTGTTGTAACATACAGGTATTGATCGGTATTGTTACGATGAATGCCTCCTAAGAGTGTACTGCCAATTGTCATGATAGACAATAACAGCTATTATTGTGTACCAGATTCATTGTCTATTGTATCTGTTAAGTAGACAAGTATTATCCCAGGGTCAGTCTTACTTATGTCTTGCATTTGGGGATAACAAAAAATGAAAAAATGAAAATAAATGTAAGCATTCATTGATTACATTTTGTTTCACAACTTTTTAGTCACTCTGTAGTCACCCTAAGTGACTTGAAAGGATGGTTATTAAATAAACTTCACTCATTCCACAGTGGAGCATGTGATGACATGTCAAGGTAAACCAGACATCCCAGGTCTGAGTGTAGTACAGATGTGATGTGTTTCAGGAAAATGAGTCATAAGTCGCAAAAAATAGATTTTGAGATTCCATTATATTTGAAATGATGAGATCAAGCCGATTCCAATGATAGTAAACAGTCTAATAATCCAATAAGTATTTCTAGATTTTAAGTTTGATATTTTTATTTTAGAAAAAACAAATTTGCCATATTTCTGGGGGGTAGTAAACAGTAAAGTAACTAAATATAGTCCATATTAGGACCTTTAAAACGAAAGGATATATTACATGCATTGTCCTGAAATTTGATAGATCGATCGATCGATATATAAGTGATAAGCTCTTCAAAAATCAGAACTTTATAATAAAGTGATCTTGTAAAATAAACACTTTGAAAAATATTAATTTTGCGACTTATGACTCATTTTCCTGGAACACATCACAGATGCCAGGACCCACATCAACATGCTGGATGAACAAAAACACTGTCTACGGGGTAACATTCACTACCGCACAAATCATCCGCTATGACATCAACCATGTAACCGGCAAATGCAGTGGTATAGTCATTGATACTGCAACAGATTATATACCCCGGGTTTCTATAGGCTGTCATAGGGCCAACAGTAGACTGTATGTGGTGAGGCACATAAACGATGTGGTTGTGCATGACACTAGTGGTACCTTTCTCCACACCATGACCGCAGCACCCCTTACACCTCAAATGCTGGCCATGAACGACAATGAGATTGCCATCATAGAGGGTGGTGGCTCTGATATAGCACATGTGTATGACTTAAGTACTGAAGTGTCCAAGTACACCATCAGTAACTTACCCATTATTCTTGGCTCTAGTTGGATGACCATCACCCCTGATGGTTATGTTGTGGTTGCCAATGGGGAAAAACTCTTTTGTATCAACAGCACATCTCGGTATCAATCTAGCTTTGTAGGCCCTGAAGCCCTTACTTCAGGTCTAGGGAACACATTCTTGGTGTACAACGCTACTAGTCTGTATATGTATCAGGTCGATGAAAATACACCAGGTCCTACAGCAACACTCAGTATGCCTGCACTAATGTCTGGTGGTAGAGTCTCTGAGTTGATGTCCTCTGCTGACAGTTTCTATAGTGTAAGTAACATGAATGATGCTAGCCTTAAGGTTTACAGGTTACGCCCCTAGTGCTTCACTACAGTTGTTCCTTTATTTTCATATTGTGATGTGTTTCAGGAAAATGAGTCATAAGTCGCAAAATTCATATTTCTCAAAGCGTTTTGTTCACAAGATTACATTATTGGAATCTTCTGATTTTTGGAGAGTATGTCACTCATAGTTATGTCAATCGATGTATCAAATTTGAGGACAATCTATGGAATGTATCCTTTCGTTTTAAAGGTCCTTATATGGACTTCATTTGGTGACTTTACTGTTAAAGACCCCCAGAAATATTGGAAACTTTTTTTTTCAAAAACGAAAATATCAAACTTCAAATCTAGAAATACTTATTATTTCATTAGACTGTTTACTATCATTGGAATCGGCTTGATCTCATCTTTTCAAATATAATAGAATCTCAAAATCTATTTTTTGCGACTTATGACTCATTTTCCTGAAACACATCACATATCACAACTTACCTTGTGTTTACATCCACAACTAATTGATCCATGCTATGTGTTTTGTTTGGCAAAACCAGTTGTGTATTCTGCCAAGAAGGGAAGGTTTTTGTTATCTTGCATCTGGAGTAACATTCATAAGAATTTGTAACACAGAACATTGGTGCCAGTGTGAAGTTTGTGTCTATAAGGTGCTAACACACCAGTCAGTTGTGTGTTAGCTATTCTGTGTTAAGTTAAACATGATGTGTAAAACAAATAGTTCTCTGTGTTCTCTGCTTTCACTGGTTGGTAAAA
This sequence comes from Sthenelais limicola, assembly GCA_942159475.1. Taxonomy (NCBI): domain Eukaryota; kingdom Metazoa; phylum Annelida; class Polychaeta; order Phyllodocida; family Sigalionidae; genus Sthenelais; species Sthenelais limicola. Next base: position 3,998,035 of record OW804101.1, on the reverse strand, counting down.
AAAACTTACTTATAAACATTACAAGGTGACAGCAGTTGTAGTCTTGTTTTGAATGAACTTCAATGAGATTGAGTCTCTCATTGGGCAGAAGCATGGTAGTGGTGAAATGAGAACAATATTGAGGAAATCACCACAGAAGGTAATATCATCCATACATGGTAGTTGTGATATGAATATAGAGTACAAATATAAAGTAGGTTTCCTAAGTTGAAATGCATTTTTGCACATGGGTTCAGATTTGTAATGTTAGCCACATTCTGAGGTGTTACAGAAAAATGAGTCAGCTAGGAAAAAAGGATATTGAGATATCATCATATTTAAAAAGAAGGTATCAAGTGGATTCCATCATTAACACATCCAATAAGTACTACTATAGTGTGTTATGCATGAAAAAATGCACTATGGCTAAGCTCTAAGAACCCCACTACTGACATTATCAAGGGTTCTTGTGGAGAATGACCTTGGAAACTATCCATTTTGTGACTTATTATCATGTCACATCTCACTTATCAACAAACGATGGAAGAAAAGTAATTGCAGTTTTAGAATTACCAGGATTATCTCGGAATATGAAAGTGGAAATAAAACCATTATACACTTCCTCGCAATATTTAGTGTAACAAATCCAAGTAATAGCCATGTACCAACCTCTCGATGATAAATATTTACTCATAGTATAGTTTATGTTTTTGAATCAGAATTTTCTGTCAGGTTAATACAGCCCAATACATGTTTACATGCAAAGTGTTTTTCAATGTGTCCAGGGTTATCATATTTGTGTAGTGTCTAATATTTAAACCCAGGCAATCATCCAGTACATGTTGAATAAAGGCTGAGTTCCACTATACCACTACTTCTCCTATCACTACAAGAGCAAAAGCGGGGGAGGGTCCCGCTACATAGCCATGTTACTTCTCGCTACTTTTGGCAGAGTTTAGAAGCATATAGTGCCCCTGCTTTCATCAAACATGTTAGATATGAAACTGCCACTACTTGGTAGCTGAAGTTGCGGGTGCAGAAGTGAGGCACTGTCACCAGTCTAGGTTAGTACTCATGTTACTGGATGCCCTCATTTCCAAGTAAAAATAAAATGTTGCCCACTAAAATTTAAGAGTAGTGGGTGGTAGAAGTAGCGGTAGAATCAATGTGCCAACAGCACCCATTCTGGTTACTTTCTGATACTTGCTGCCAAGTCCAACTATGATCAATAATAAAATCATTCATCAGGACAAAACATCTGATTGGGAATTTTGGCAAATTACTGGGAATTGAACTCAGCAATATTATAGTAAACTTATATAGATGTTATACAGAGTCATTAACATAAAAAATCCAAAAAAGAGCACTGTAAAAAAATGCCATGGAATATTGACTATTGATACATATCTATTATTTTTCATTTGTTTTCTGGGCAGCTGGAAGAACTACAATGAAGGAGGCTCAGTACAAGTCTATACGCTTTTAACAGAATAAAGCCATAAGCATAATTAGTCGAGACCTAACATGAATGGACCATATTTAATTACCAGCTACTTGTAATTGTACATTGGGTATGTTTAAAATGAATGTTGTAGTACAATATCATAGTATCATATAATTGTTTGGTACTAAAGACATGTTCATAACGTTATATTGAATAGAAAGTAGATTGATCTAGATGTGTTTAAACGATTATACAAAAAAATCAATTAGATGGTAGATTTTTTTTAACTTGGCAAATGACTTTGACAAAATACAAATTTTCTAAAGACAGAATTCAATATAGGTATATATATTATATAAGCATTAAGGCTAGCAAGGACTGATGAATAGTTCTGAGTTTTGGGGTACTTTTATGCCAGTCTCCAAGTTGATTGTTTCCACAGGTGTGATCTAGTTTATAAGCGGGTTTGCATATGCCACTGTGCATGTATATTTCAGTGTATCCTGGGATGGACTCAATTCAATGTTGATCAATATATGTGATGTATTACAGGAAAAGTCGCAAAGTCACAAAAAAAGTATTTTGAGTCTGAAAAGATGAGATCAACACGATTCCGATGATGGTGAACATTAAGGACATCTAAGAAGTGTTTCTATTTTTATGTTTGATATATTTGTGTTTGAAAAACAGTTTGTAATATATCTAAGTGGACAATTACTAGTAAAGTAATTAAATGTACTCTATAAAATGATATGAATATACATTTGGTGCATGTATTCAGACGACAAGAAGCATTGAACTCTCCAAGATTCAGAACATCTCAACAAAGAGATCTTGTGAATACATTGATTTGAATTTTTGCAACTTGTGACTCATTTCCCTGTAACACATCACATATGTACTTCCACAATTGATCAATTTATCATATACTTCTATAGATGTAACTTGAGGTTTGATTTGCTGAACTCACTTGATTTTGGTCTCTTGGGTTATGCGCACGGCACCTCACCCATAACTGAATATACAGGTAACGGTTTGTAAACATATAGACATAGCCTGAAAATGTCATACATGTATAAGAGCTTACATTAAACATTAAAACAAACAAAAAAACATTGAATCCTTATAGGAACTGTTGCATATTTCAAGTTCATGTTATTCAGCCCAAAAGACCTGGTTTGTAAAGCCTATTTTCCTTTCTGATGTATAGTTTTCTATGAATGTCAGAATAAAAATCATATGTATAAATATAATTGTTATGTTTTGGTGTTATAGCGGAACTCCACTACTTATATACTAGACAGATTACAGTGATTACACAGGGCCTGGGCTGATTGGCTTTTCTGAATAAAGTGCCTAGTCCACCAAGGCGATTCTCCTGCGATTTGAGCCCCATGAGGCCCCGCGGCTGTTTTCTGCCGGAAGTAATCTCTTTGGTGGATAGACTCCCGTGGCTGGTTTTCCCGCAACGTCTTTTCCCTCAGCGGCCATGCAGCAATATCAAATCAATTAGATATTCCCACACGGCTGCGGCAGTTTTTCCCATCATGATTCTACTGCCACTTAATTAACTAAATTGGTAACATGGAATTACTGTGGGATATTTTGTGTGCAAGTATTTCTATTCAGGAAAAACTATTCAAGACAATCTCTCTTTGGTTTATCTTTCATTTATTTATAAAATTGCATTGCTGCAGTGATAGGCCTGATAAAAAAAGAATACAATACTTTAATTTTCAAAATTTCATTTGTCCCCCAGAATTTGATGAAAATGAAAATTTCAAACTTCACACAACTTTGGCATTGAGACGGAAGGCAGAAGTGGAGTGGCTGTTTACAGCAGTTTTATTGCTGAGAGAACAGATAATCAATTTGCGAATAACTTGATAGGACCAATGATAACACATGTAATTGAATGCAAGGTTAAAATGAAAGTTCTCATAAGATGGTAAACTATAACCATAACAGCTTTAAAGGTGTTAAGCTCTAACTGCTGAAAGCTTGTTCCCAGGTGTGGGTGGGGGGCGGAGTTGGGAATTTTTAAAGCTGTCTGTCTGGCTGACCACGCTGGAGTGAGGTCGAATGTCCGAGCGAGCGGGGCACCAGAAGCACTACCCCCTCCAGAATCTACCCAATGCGCCCTCATTCGGGAGATGGGAGAACAATTTTAAAATTTACATTTTTTCCTCAGATTTTCGGAATTTTGAAAAAATTTCGTTTTTTCCCCAAACGTCAATGAAAATTTAAATTTCAGAATTTTATAATTGATTTTTTAGTAATTTCCCTCTTTGATTTGACATTAATTTGATCAAATTGGTATATTTTGGTCTCAGTACAATCATAATTACTCGCAATCCACACTTATTCAAACAAGAATATCACAGGCCTATATAGGAGCTATTTACTTTATGAAAAGCATAGACAATTATCGCGTTGGTGGACAAGGGTTCTGCGGGAATTTCCGCGGCGGTTTTTTCCGCAGCGGAGCAAGTCAGTGGTTACGATTACAGCCGTCCTCTTTTAACTGGTTCGGTTCTCTGCTTGAAACATACATCTGTGTGTTGCATTGATTTCTCGCTCAACTACTGATCCTAAATATTCATCAGAGAATGACCCTGAATTCTTCATCATGATTATTGATATAAATAATTCTCATTCCAATGATAGGATCTGGGCAGGTTTTAGATATATTAGGTTACATCGATATAATATGGTACAATAATTACCACGACGGTCAAGTTGCTAAAGTCGAGTAATCAAGTATTTTTTTGAAGATTTTTTCTCTGAGTTCAACATTGTGTATAAAAACCGCCTTCATGAGTGTTAAAAGCAGCAAGGTTCACATATATATAGTTATTCATAGTTTCGTAGTTTGGTGTTACCTTATTCATATTCTCGCACTTTAACATTCTATAGTAAGGGGGGCATTAGAATAGTATGACATGATCCAATTTCTCAATTTCTTATGATTTTTCTATAAAGTAACCATACAAGATGATATATCTGTTATCATAACAAGCTGAGAACCATCATGACATTATAATGAGTAATTCATAGTTTCATAGCTTGGCATAACCTTTTTCGTGTTCTCGCACTTTAACATTCTATAGTAATGGGGACATAAAATATTATGATGTGATCTAATTTCTCAATTTTCTCAGTTTTTCTTTTTTGTAAATTTTCTATGAAGTTAACATACAAGATAATATATCTGTTATCATAAGAAGCTTATTATTCTAATACTTTTCAGAATAAAACGGAATGAAATCAAGTGTCTGATGTCTTATGCCATGATAGCTGTGTGTATTCACAAAAATATGGCCAGATTAGCCCATGGCATATGCATACATAGATTTCACCAGTGAAATCCGCTTTTCGAATGCAGCCAATTTACTACTATTTTGATTGGTTATGTAAATCTAGCTGCGCCAATAAATGACGCTCATTTTATGACGCTCACTTCATGACGGAAGGCTATAGGCGATTGCTTTTGCTGAGTCGGAGGGTTGCAAAACATTAATAAAAGGTAAATAATGATTAAATAACGCTTAAATATACATCATAGCATAAAAATAGAACTAAACTTCTAAAGTTCTATCTTAATATTCACATCTGTTATGCTTTATGCTTGATGCTTTAAACTAAAAACCCTACTTGGCCAATTGGTCACTACGATAATGAAATTTTAATTCATGGACTAGTTATCCTATTTAAACTTCAAATTATACCCAAGCATCCTTGGATGAAATCAAAAGGCAAAATAAAACAATATGCGTCCAGATAAGTTTTTATTTTAGAGACTACTGAAGTTAATTATTGGAGTCTATCACAAGGACAAGGACTAGCCATAGTTTCTGGCCCAGCTGCTCTGTCTAACTTACTAGCTAACCTTCTAGCTACTATTTAATATTACTATTTACTAGCAACTGCTTGCTCTATTCTAATAGTCATTTAGGCAATCACTTGGGGAGGAATAAGACATTTTTTTGCTATCATTGTAGTTATATCCAGGCACAATGTCGGTACAATAGTAGAGCAAGGCAAGAGTCCTTTTTTATTCACATTCACATAAGGTTTTATAGCACAATCAAGATTAATCTTCAACAAGCTAAATTACTGGGCGGCCATTCTCAAGTTTCTCTGGACCATTCATTGGCTTTCTCTGTCACCAGGGTGTTGCCTGGTACATTACTTGTTATAGCACATATCAAGCTAAACTGGCATTTACCATAGCATCATCTGTTAACAAACCTCTCAAAGGTTGCTTCAGCATGGTCAAAGTGACTTTTCTTTAATTAAACACAAACAATTCAGATTATATTCTAACGTGGTTGTAACATGTGGCAAGATCCCAGTCGTCATCCTATTATACTAGTAGTCTTTGGTAATTTGACAAATTTCAGCTGTATGTTTCTGTGTTGCGTCCTCCATAAGAGCCTTCGCAAGTAAGGTGCAAACTCTGTTAGTATGGTTGATTACCCTTGGGGTGCACGTGGTGACGTCACCATCATACTGAGCATCCATGAATGTGAGCCATGCACTTGGTCCTGAACTGCTGTCCATTACTGAAAGATGGAGGTGACAGAGTCAAACTTTTACAGTTCTAAAACATGTATCCTGATGAAGGTCAAATGTGAGCGAAACGCTGATCACCCTTAAATAATAGAACCTCCTTCATAAACTAATACCTGTGTCTACTTGTGTTCAGAGTCGCCTCAATCACTTTGAAATTTAACAGTTCTACTTGATAGGTGATTTGCATAGCCGCCATTTTGAATCTAGATTCGCATGGAATTATTGCAGTGTAAAATCTATAGCATGGAATATTCATCAGTACTCTAATGTCAATATACATGTGTTACACATGTGTTCATAACTAAATTCCTCATCTTTCCTATCAGGCATTTGGTTTTCATACATCATTTACACAGGATATTGATTAAAACATTCTTGTAATTTTCGATAAAAATGTTGCCAAATATTTGTAGGTCAGATTTCTTGACTTTCTTTACTTGAATAGGAGATTTGCATAGCCACCATTTTGAATCTTGATTTGCATGGAATTATAGGACTAGTGGTATAGTGTAAAACCTATAGAAAACATGGCATGTTCAACATGGACTATTTATCAATGCTCTAATGTCAATATCCATGTGTTATACATGTGTTCATAATAATGCATTTGGTTTTTACTCATCATTTACACAAGTTAAATCATATTGATTAAAACATTCTTGTAATTATCGATGAAAATGTTGCCAATTATTTTTAAGTCAGATTTCACCAGAATCCATCCCAGGATTCACTATAACAGAAATGCGCAGTGGCACATGCACATTGTCTAAAGCTATGAAAGGAAATAGACATGGAGATTTTAGTGGTGTATAAAATCAATGTTTGCTAAACATTAGAGCTATTAATGTGTATAATGATATTATATGACAGAACCTATATTTAATGATAATAGTTAATCGTTTATTATCTGCAAAGTTAGATTGGTGAAGTTGAATTGTACATTTTTTGAAAATCTTACCCTTAAGGATGACCGCGGGTATTTCCCAAAGTAAATAGATCAGCCTGGTTTTTTCACACTTTGTACTCCAAATTATGCTGATTTCAAATATAATTTTCTTAAGGGGGGTCTCCGGACTAGATTTTTTGCTATTTCCGTTTGAAAATAAAAAGTTATTTAATTAATTTAATATGGCCGTCTATGGAGAAAAGGGCGTTTTTGAAACATTTTATCCATTTTAAACCATAAATTATAATTAGAGTTGGCTAATATTTTTTTATATCATAGTTTAAGGGATATACTTTCTGAAAATAACAAGAAAACGGGTGGTCCCCGGATTACTTTAGGAGTTGGAGGCCCCCAAACTTGACAGTGCAGTGAGTGAGAGCTGGACTAGCTTTGAATTTCATGTAAACAAGGTGGCTTATGGTGTCGTAAAACAATAACAAACAAGAAAAAAAACATATACCAATCTGTTCATAAGTCAGAAGTGTTTCTTTTTAACTACTGAACATCACTATTCAAAGAAATGATAAAAAAAAATAAAAAATATCAACATGGTCAATGTCGTAAAATCCCCGCCGATTTTGGCAACTGAGAAATACCCGCGATCATCCTTAAGCACCCCAAAAAAGAAAACACGCCCATAAACGCACATTACTAACGTAGTGTGAATTAGAAGACGTCACAACGACTGGTACAATATTGCGTTATGGCTGGCATATCGGGTGTTGACAAAAAGATAGGCCTTAAGTTTTCCTCATATCTTTCTTATTTAAATTCGTGTTGATAACACTACATTAACATGGGTTAGAAAAGCATGCCCTTCCTGAATGTTAACATCTTGACCATGTAGTTCAGGAAATCAAGGCCAGCAACGTGGGCTATGCCTAGGCCTACTTGTCAAGTAGCAGGGGAAAGGCCGAAAATTGTTTAATGGTTACAGTGCAGTTTCCCTCATATCTTCCTTATTTAAATACAAATGTTGATGAAATTAAATATAAAGGTGTAGTGAACCTGCTGAAAAATGCCATTGCCTTGACGGGGAACCAAACCTCGGACCTTTGGATTGACGCTCCAATGCTCTACCACTGAGCTATCGCGGCAAGCACAACCTCAGCAGGTCACAATCCCAAGTTCAACCACCAGGACTACTACAAAGGGGTAGAAAGCATGCTCTTTCAGAATTTAAACATCTTGACAAAGGATTTCGAGTAGAAATAGCACTTTTTGTAATTTTGCGGAAGCGTAATTTCCCCGCGACGTGCCTTCCATGACGGATCAGGTCATTAGAAAATGTACAATCGTCGGCAAGCTTTTTTATTGTTTACTTAGGCCTACTGAAAGGTTTCGCTCATATATGCCTTTTTTAAAGGCTGACCTTGATATAATCACGTATTTTGGGGTAGAAAAGCATGCTCTTTCTGAATTTTCATTTTTTTGGCAATGTATTTCGCGTAGAAATAGCGTTTTTCACCAATTTGTGGGATCGTAAAATGATGTGTACGTGTGTGTACCCGAAATTCAGGTGGCAATAGACAGGATTGTGTTTGTGTTGTGATTCCTTTCATGGACATGTCGCAGACGTTTCTACAGCAGGCTGGAAAAACTGGAACCTATATAAGGTTTCCCAGTACAAGCGCCTTCGGCGGGGGAAACCTTAAAAAACTTTCGCAAATAACGACTCATTTTTCTATAGTATATTACACATGATAAATACTTGTACAGCAAGTTGGCTGACTCTCCGGTATGTCCCCAGATATACAGTTGACATTGCGCATGGTGCTGCCATCATCTGTGCTTGTAATGTGGTCACCCTGAGCACAGGTATACCATATGTGAGCCCCACTGGTCAGTGGTTCCATCAGTGGGTCAGTGGCAGATGTTGTCAGTCTTCCTGCTGGAATTCTCGGAAGGACACAGTCCCCTGTTGGAGGAAATATCAATAGGGGATTTGCATAGCCGCCATTTTGAATCTTGATTCGCATATTTCCCATCATGCATTTGGTTTTCATAGCTCATTCATACAAACTCTGATATTGGTGAAAACTTTCTTGCAATTTTCAATAAAAATGCTGCCATTAATTTGAATGAGTTGAAATAATTAAATGTTGAGAAATGAAAATTAAATGAATGAAAGGATTAATATTGAAATAATGATAATCAATACAGTTTGGGCGACGCCAATTTATCAAATAAATATATAAATTGGCGAAATTGTTATACAAATATTATAAGAAATTACTGATTTTTTAAGAAATTAAGTTTGTAAAGTGCTCACAGGCAATATAGTGAAATTATATAATTTTAATATAGGCCTAGTGATGTGAGCTGACGATATGCGATAGACTGTGGGTGGGTGGGATTAAATAATATAGTAGGTAGCCAACAATAGTGGCTCGAGGAAGAAGGAAGTTGTAGTATAGGGGAATGATGGGAGGCAGTTAGCCGTCAGGCCAGGAGGGGGAGCCACTAATGCCTTGCAATCCATAGATCCCAACAATTAATATTTGTATGTCAAGTTTCATCACAATGCATCCCATGAACCTGAAAAGTTATATGTGATGTGTTTTAGGAAAATTAGTCACAAGTCGCAAAATTGATATTTTCCAAAATGACTTTATGACAAGATTTCTTTATTGGAATGTTCTGGTTTTTAGAGGGTGTAGCAGTTATGGGCATATAAATCTGTGTAACAAATTTCAGGATATTGTAATAAATATATCCTTGCGTTCTGAAGGCCTTTGTATGGAGTATATTTAGTTACTTTACTGGTAATTACCCATCCAGAAACATTGAAAACTTTTTTTTTCAAACATGAAAAATATCAAACTTAAAATATAAAAATACTTATTAGATCATTAGACTGTTTACTATCATTGGAATCGGCATTGTTGAATCTCATTGTTTCAAATATAATGGTAACTCAAAATCTATTTTTTGCGACTTATGACTCATTTTCCTGAAACACATCACATATCATTTAGGGGGAACATCAAAGTTATTTCACAAATTAACTAACACACATAATTATGAGGAGTATTGAATAATTGAAAGGTTCTTCTACTAGCCTCTTCTACTATTTTACAACTCTTTGCCCAGTTTTATTAGATAAATTATCTCATAAAAAAGAATATGTCACTCAAGAGTATGTATATGAACCTGAATCTCTTTCTCTATAAAAGAGGTCATACACATATAAAGTCCAAGTGCTTAGTCTTAGACATTATTATTGCAGTTGTTATTAATTAATATCATTTTTAATTTTCTCCTCTTTTTAACAGAATAACCTCTTCTAAGAGTCTATATGAATTTTATTACCTTTTCGGCCAAGGTAACGGCTGGGAGAACTGGATGTAATCTAGAAGTCTGTATACCTGTTTGTCTATAATTATGTCACATGTACTATTCAAACTGTGGATGAATAAAGTAGTTTCTTATCTTATCTTATCTTAGCTTAATATATAACCAACACAGTATCACTACGTCCACATAAGTATTGCATAGACATAAAATTCCTCAATGAAATTCCTCTTTGGACATTTATCATGAAGAACCGCTTTCAATTATTTATCTACGAAAAGGATTTCAGTTAAGTCCTACACATGAACATGTTAATGATGATAGATTTTAAAGTTTCTTTTCCACATAAGAAAGCTAGTTTAATCCCTTTACCTAATGGTATTGAGTTAAGCATAATATGTGATGGGTTCCAGGAAAATAAATCAGAAGTCGATAAAATTGATATTTATTAATGTGATTTATTTACAAGATCTCTTTGTTGGAATGTTCTGAATTTTAGGAGTTTAGCGCTACATACAGGTTAACTAAGAGTTGGTTAAAGGGGAACACTGGACTGAGTATATCCTCTGTTCAGACATTGAGGAAACCTAAGATATTATGTTCTGCACACTATAATGAATAATCCAATAATGTGTGTGACTGTAAGGTGGCATTTAATAGAGAAGACCCTGTCTGTTACTTTGACAGTGGAGGCTGACATATTCCCAGTATGCAATGCATAAATGACAAGACTGGGGGCAGGTAAACATCCGTTTCAATGGAGGTGAATGCACACAGAGAGTATATTTTGTAATCTAAGCTAAATCTTTATAGTCCCTGACTTCTACATGGCTTAGAAATGCAAACCTATAAAACATATAGATGTATAACAACAATTAGTGGCAGCAGAAAGACATCAGGGAGCTCTTTCAATAAATTTCAAGAGAAAAACATAGCTAAACAATGAGGTGTATACTTTTGAGAATTGAGGTCAAGTGTACAGTGGATCAGTAGACCGTGACCAGTAGAAATTAGTATTTCTATAGTGGTGTGTGCTAAGTTAGGGACTAAAACCTTAATTGCCTTAATTCATTTTATAAGGTTGCTTTTAATTTTAAGAGTTTTATGTTAATGCTACTTAGTAGGGTGCCTGGAGGGGCAGTCACTTAAAACTGTTGAGAAACTTTCTGTTGCAATTTCTCCTAGGTCTCCCAAATTGGATTATTACAGCAGTAGTTATAGCAGTTTTAACATTTTTAAGGTGTGTTCAGCCCCCTCCCCCAGATTTAGGAGGTCTGCGACCCCCCTAGATAAAAAATACTTGCCAAAATGCTTTTGTCTCTAAATTCCCCATTTAATGACACAAGGTATATTCAGATTGGACTATTATTTCAAAAGTTATAATAGTTATACTTAACCAGTGAAAGGGGGGTTCAGCTCCTACCCTAAAAGCCCCCCCCCCCGGCTCCACCAGTGGAATGACATGTTTATATCCAAGGATTTTGAAAAAAATGGTTAATACATCAATGTCCCTAACTTGGGGTGCAGCCCTATAGCTAAGTTGACCTTGAAGTAAAGTGGCCACTTTGACTGTATAGTACAGATTCACTAGACCGTGACCACACACAACTCAAGGAAGTGTTATGGCCCATGTCAGTGTCATACAGCTACTAATATGGAGGCACCCAGGCTAGGGCTTTGGGAGAGCGGGAAAGAAATTACTTGATTGATTCTGACAATATCATTGCCCAGAAACCAGTATTATAATGTGAGTTCCCACTTATAAACCATAATTGGACTGTATGCCCTGCAAGTGTTCCAGCCCAGTGTTTTACTTTAAGATGCATAAATATTGCACAACTTGCGCAGCAATAAGGGCAATATTCTTAACGACTGAAACCAACGTATCAGTTAATATATTTATTATATGTGATGTGTTTTAGGAAAATGAGTCACAAGTCACAAAATTCGTATTTTTAAAAGTCATTTAGTCACGAGATATTCTTTTTGGAATGTTTTCATTTTTGAAGTATCTAGTCAAATAGGTCTTATAAATACATGAACCTAATTTCAGGATAGTGTATTAAATATATCCTTGCATTTCTAAGCCCATCCTATGGAGTACATTTACCTACTTTACTAGTAATTATTCACCCAAAAATATTGAAAACTTTTTTATGTGTAAGTCACTCTCGATGCGTTGTTTTCAGAGCAATGCAAGTACATGATAAAAATATATATGTCCTAAATCTGGAGACATTGCACTAAAGATATTCTTATGTTTCAAAAGTCATCCTATGGAATACATGAAGTCAATTGACTGGTAATTACCTACCCAGAAATATTACAATTTTTTTTCAAAAATAAAAATATAAACTTAAAATATGGAAATATTTAATAGCTATCATAATGTTTACCATCATTAGAATTGGCTTGATCTATTTCTTTTTCAAATATGGTGATATCTCAAAATACTTTTTTGCGACTTGTGACTAATTTTCCTGTGACACATATACATGTCGAATTTTGAGGAGTACATGCTTTACAAATGACAAATGACATACAAATGACATGAGAAATACCAGTTGTCTAAATGTGAGTGCAGGATCGTAGCTCGAGTAGGCAGTATTCGAAATAACACTGCTATAATACATTCTCCTACCCATAACAGTGGATCATGGTTTACAATGTTGGGAGATTGCAACAATTTATTTCTGTCTTAAAATGAACTCTATTAAAAACATGAACGTTATTAATTTATTAAATATTAGGTAATAGCCACACAACCAGATTTAACCATTCAAATGGTTAAAACTGAGGCTCATTTCCTACCAATTATACACATGTCATTGTACTCTGCAAGAATAGATTGTATATGGTCATACTATTTTGTGTATCGATTAATAAACGTTTCTAAAAAAAAATAAAACAAAAATAAGGTCCAAAAAGGATGATAGATGATTTATACATGTATGGGTCAGATTTTCAGAAAATGAACAATTCACCTTCACCAATCCTCTCAAATAATCCCCATTTAAGACAGAAATGAGGTTCAAAATGCAGTTTAATATAACAAAACTGATACTTTAAATCAATTTTTTGCGACTTGTGACTCAGTTTCCTAAAACACATCACATAGGTTAACAAATATCTATGTATATGTCTATCTATAGGTATGTTCACATTCAAAAGCTGACAGTTAAATATGTAATCATAGTATTTATACAAAAGCTCAGGGTAGGAAGAACAAACGTCGAAAGACAGAGACTAAACTATAATATTACCCAAATAAAGAATTTGAAAAAAAGATAATTTTTTTCGGAAAATAAGTCCTAAGTCACGAAAATTGGATTTTGAGATATCATCGATCATATTTGAAAAGATGAGACCAGGTTGATTCCAATGAATGTAAACATTAAGGACATTCAATAAGTACTTTTGTCTTTTTGGTCAGATATTTTCATTTTTAAAAAAAAATTTCAATATTCCTAGGTGGATAAATCTTTGCCACTACTTGTAGGTGGATAATTACCAGTAAAGTAGCTAAATATACTCCATAGGATGATCTAAGTAATGCACTGATATAATTAATAAACAGTCTTGAATTTTGGTACATGTATTCATACAACCACAACGACTAGACACCCCAAAAATATTCCAACAAAGAGATCTTGTAAGTAAACAACGTTGAAAAACACCAATTTTGCGATTCGTGACTCATTTTCCTGAAGCATATGACATATGTCTTTTGTTACCTTGGACATCCGAAGCTGCAAATAGCAGAAAAACAGAAATGAAGGTTATCCATCCAGTAGTATATACACCATTCATCCTGGGGGGCTTTACATTAGCAAATTGACTCCAATTTAGAACCAGAATAATTGTCGAGCTTCAATCCAGTGCTAAAGTTAGCAATGAAATGATGAACGACAACTTGCTGTCGTTCCTACATTGGCATTTATTAAACATCAGCCTTTGGCCCGCGCATATGGGTCAGATTTTCAGAAAATGTACAATTCGCCTTCACCAATCATCTCAAATGTCCACATTTAAGACAACAATGAGCTTCAAAATGCAGTTTAACATAACCAAACTGATACTTTAAATCAATGCCAAATATACTCTGATGTACCTGGTATTCATCATTTTACAGCCTGATTTAGCAGAATTAGTCTAGAAGTGTCTAGAGCTGCAAATTGTGCATTTTCCGAAATTTGACCCTTATATCTTTTTGTATTCCAATTTTAGCTGCAGGCCATTACATTTGAACGATTCATTACAAAAACACGATTGTTCACACTGCGTTGCTCTTCCAACATACTAAAATAAGTATCTCCAACACTATGTTTTATTAGTGTACTTAACACCAAGCATTATCATATTTGCAAAACATTATTGCTTCTTCAATTTTAGTACCTTTGTACAGCGCTGATTACAAAACTGCATTGATGCGCCATTTAAGTATTTCTGCACTATGTATCAACATCTATCTATCAATCAGAATATCAATCAACCCACAAACTATCAATCATAAAATAAACACAAGTTTAGTACTGCCACCCGTGACTCCAGTTGGGAGAACCATGTATCCAAGAACCCCATTCAATTCACATTTCTCGCTTAATACAATTTTAGTCTCTCTAATTCTTTCACAAAATGAAAGGGAATGACATCAATAACTGAATGTGTGAGTTCAAAAGAAAACCGAGCCCCAGATGTGAAGATATTAGTGAAATATTAAAAGATAAAATTACTCGAATATGAGACAAATGTAAAAAGGCTGTCTTGTCTGGGACAATGTCTAGTTTGGCAGTCTTACATACTAACCACTTGACGTCTAGAGGCAAAACCGTTTTGTGGACAAAGCGAATGCTATGCAAAAACATTACAAATTGTTACCCCATATCTGAAGACATGCAAACTATTATACGGCTCCCTATACGGATTGTTCACTATTGCAGAATTTTCCTATGTTTCTCTGTGGAAACAACCCCCAATTGACATGTATCCAATAGTATTTGCCTTCCGGGAGTGGCATTTCTCAAGACAAAGCATAATCAAAGCTGAAAATAATGCTTGCCTGTACCTTGGCCATACATCAACCGATTGACCTAAATGCAGGGGAATGCTAGCTATGAATTGTCATAGTACCAAAAGTGTTTGGAACAGTCGACTGGCCAGTGGAACAGCCGCTCTCAACCAATGAGATCCCATCATGTGACAACAAGCACGCCTACAGCAATGACTTAATAGCAGCAGACCAGGGAACCCCTAATCTACCAGCAGAAAAACAACAAGAAATATTGCTGTCATATTGAGGGTAGAACTACAGGATTATTACATTAAAAAGCTAACGAAATATAGATTCTTCTGCTAAAATCTAAATGTCTGCAGTCTTCTTATGGAGGTTCCACAAGATCAACTGCAGGCCTCGTCAAGCAAAACACCTGACGACCTTATAATCTGAATGAAAGTACAAGTACTGATAATATATCTTTTCTTTTGACATAAATATGTAATACTCTACGGATTTCTGAAAGAGCACGTCGCTATACCTATGTTTTTAACAAATGATTTTATTCTTGTCATACTATTACTGTCTAGGTGTAAACCTGCAGCACTTTTGTTCGTATGATATTCAATGTATGCTCAAATGAAAATGTTTCTTCTTATCTTGTCTATGTAAATGTAATTTGATTAACTTAATTAACTATGCCTCTCTATGTGACGTATCATTTATAATAACTTGATTGTCTTTTATATAAATTATATAAATAATAACATCCACACTGTCATCTCTTGGAATATGTTCTAAAATACTGTAATAATTTTTTGTAACATCAGGCAATTCTGAGAACAGCATCTTCAATGTAACGTCTGCAGTCCTGAATAAAAATATTTTTTCAAATCAAGTCAATCTTTGTTTCTGTGACAAAGTTTAGTAGCCAGGTCTTCCAGCTCTACAATAGTTGTTGGCGACGATCCACATTTGTGATGTGTTTCAGGAAAATGAGTCATAAGTCGCAAAAAATAGATTTTGAGATACCATTATATTTGTAAAGAGGACATCAAGCCGATTCCAATGATAGTAAACAGTCTAATAAAATTATAAGTATTTCTAGATTTTAAGTTTGAGATTTTCGCTTTTGTTAAAAAAAGGTTTCCAATATTTCTGGGGGTCAATTAACAGTAAAGTAACTAAATGTACTCCATATGAGGACCTGCAAAACTAAAGGATATATTACATAGATTATCCTGATATTTGATACATCAATTGATATAGCCATAAGTGATGAAGTCTCCAAAAATTAGAACATTCTAATAATGTGATCTTGTGAAAAAATCACTTTGAAAAATATCAATTTTTGCGACTTATGACTCATTTTCCTGAAACACATCAAATTTTTACCTATATCACAAAAAACAACTTTGAAAATACTCCAACAATCTAAACAAAAGACAATCATCAAAATATCATCAAGATATACTTCTACATATACAACATCAATGTTGTTGTTGTTGTAACTTTTATTGCCAAGCAATCAGCGGGACTAAACTCCCTTATAGTGGGAGGGTTTCAAGCCCGACTGCTTATTAACACGTTTTAAGTGGAGAAACAATCCAGCGCCGAGGCGACGCCCCTTGCGCTGGTCCCCACTTGAATGGTCGTTTCGATAGGTATGGCGCCAAAAGAACAAATAACATTGATCGATTTAAACCGAGTAGGTATTTAAATAGATATTATATAAACAAATCAATATAGATATTGCCGTAAGAATTTTTATACAATACGGACTTCTGGTAAATACTTCTGGTAAGAACATATACTTATTTGCTGGTATACAGCAAGGTGGGCCCAAGCAAGGGGTAAAAGAGAAGGAAACGGTGGAGCGAATAATATAAATAAATGTGCGGCAAGTGTGAGCCAGGTATCACATAAGAACATGGGAACATGAGATCATAGGAACATGAACATGGGGGAAGTGAGTAAAGGTTTACACAGTGAGAGTTAACTGTATACTCATGACAACAAATCAGTGTAGATGGTGATAAACAAAAGACAGTAATAACAATAACAATAGTGGTGATGCAGAGCAAACCAATGCCCTGTCTAAGGGAAAGAAAAGCGGTGAGTCACTAGTCGAGGAATCTGGCATCGACACCTATCCAATCAGGTCTTATCATGTTAGTAAAGGCTTTGGGGGTTTCTGCGGTTTGGTAGGCAGGTTCAAGGTTATTCCAATATAGGGGTAATTTATAGTAAAAGGATCTTCTGATTAATTCAAGTCTAGGATTTGGACATTTAAAAACAATTCTGTTGGGGTCATGTTGACGAGTGGGTATCCTCCTTTCATCCAAAAAATCACTATTAAGCCTGAGCCTGTAAGCTTGCTGCAATAAGTGTAATCTTCTCCTCTCTTTTAATGGAAGAAGGCTGAATCGTTGGTGATGTGGTCTTACGCATTGGTATCTATTTGCTCCTATAATTATCCGGAGTGCTCTATTCTGAAGGGTTTGAAGGTGGGTTAATTTGGATTTAGGCGCGCCATCATAAAATATATCAGCCTGGTCGAATAGTGGGAGTATGGATGTCTTGTAAACTTGAACGCTAAGGTGTTGATTCAGCCTGCTTCGGAGGTGTTTAAATAACCACAGTTTGTGAGATATTTTCCTCCGTATACTACTAAGATGGTTACTAAAAGTTAAAGGGCCGTCGACGACTGTGCCCAAATATTTATAATCTTCTACTTCTTGGAGGAGACTATTCCCTAAATATAGTTTATATTTAGACGAGTCCGTTGCCATCCACCTGGACCTCAAAGAGGGTTTATCTAGGAATGTCATTGCCTTTGATTTCTCTTGATTTAAAGAAATTTTATTGCGTTTGCACCAAATCATTATATGGGATAGGTCAGTTTGGATATTTGATGTTATATTATCAAGATTCTTACCCGAATGGCAAATTATAGCGTCGTCGGCAAAAAGTTGTAAGTTTGTATGTTTTACTTGACACGGTAGGTCATTAATATAGACCGAGAACAATATTGGCCCTAGTGTGGTACCCTGGGGGACTCCACAAGATACAGTTCTTGGAGTCGAGATGAGATCATTAACATTTACATGTTGGACTCTATCGGTAAGGTAATTTTTAAACCAATCATGTTCAGTGTTTTTAACTCCAATACTTTCAAGCTTTTCTAACAATATAGAATGATCCACCGTGTCGAAGGCTTTACGAAAGTCCAGGTAGACGGCACGACAACTCTCTTTGTTATTTATTGCTCTATAGACCTGACTAAGGAAGGCAACCACTGCGTCATTTGTAGAATATCCTGGTCTAAAGCCAAATTGCTTCGAGAAAAGAATATTGTTTTGTTCTAGGTGCGACATCAGTTTCCTCTGGACTAGCTTCTCAATCACTTTAGCTGGCAGTGTGATGCTGGTAATTGGCCGATAGTTTCCAGGGGAGGAAGTATCGCCACTTTTCAACAAGGGTACAACTCTACCAGCCTTCCACTTTTTTGGAATGGTCCCCGTCCGGAGAGACAATTCAATGAGATACTTAAATTGGTCAATGAGTGTTAAAAGAATCTTTTTTAGTAAGTCACTTTTTAAGTGGGGTAGTCCTGATGATTTGTATTTTGGTAGTTTTTTTATAATAGTTTCTAGATCAGCCTGAAGTATATCACCAAACTTGAATTCAGGATATTGGGTGGGAATACCTAGGTTTGTGTTGTAGGTTGTGGTTTCATTTATTGTTAATGGAGGAATCTGATTTGCAAGATCTGTTCCTATATTCGCAAAATAGTCGTTAAAACAGTTAGGAACTTCAGATGTGTCCAAATCTATGTTATTAACTTTTAGAGTAATATTAGACTTAGCTGAGACTTTGTCTGGGCTAATTAAAGGTTTCATTTTGTTCCAAAACTTATGGGGGTCATTTTCACATTGTTGGAGAGTATGTCGTATATAGTCATTTTTTAATCCTTTTGCTAGTTTGTTTACTTCTCTTCTGAGTTTTTTGGCTTCATCAAGGAGGCCCGGAGATTTGTATTTTTTTGCTAATTTGAATTTTTTATCTCTTTGCCTCATAAGGTCGAATAACTCTCCATTAATCCATTCACATCTGGTTTTGACATTTTTATACTCACGGACGGGGCACATTCTGTCAAGTATTCTGTATATAAATTTCTCAAGGTAATCCCAACAGGCTTCCGGGTCACGCGATACATAGAACTCATTCCAGTTATGGTCTCTCAATATTTGTAAAAAAATTTCTTCGTTAAAATTTCGATAACTTCTCGTCTCAAAGGTAACTTTAGTAAATTTACGTTTAATCTTTTTTCCTGATAAGATAAATTGGCTTGTGATCAGAGATGTTCAGATCAAGCATGCCTGAAGAGAGAACAAAGTTAGAGTTGGAATAAATATGGTCGATGATGGTCGCGGTAGAGGAGGTTTCTCTGGTTGGGGAGCTAATGTACTGCTTAAGTTGGTTTCGTTGTGATAAAGCCAACAATAATTTACTGGCAACAGAGTTGTCATTATAGTTAATGTTAAAATCTCCTACGATGTATAACTCGTGATTTGTGGAGATTTGATCGATGGTGTTTTGAATTTGCTCAATGGCTGGGGCATATTTGCCACTAGGGGCTCGATAGACATTTAGTATCACTTTTGATTTATGATTTTCTTCTGTAAGTTTGAGAATTTGTAGTTCTAGATCAGGTGAACTAATATTTAAATGCGAGTATGTATTACAGTCTACCTGGAGATCATCTTTAAAATAACCAGCAACCCCACCTCCTCTAGATTTCCCGCTAGATCGGTTGAGTCTATATAACGCATAACCCGGAATGGCAAGCTGTGCATCAAATACCTTAGGGGACAACCATGTCTCACATAGCATGAGTAGGTCAGTTTTTGACCTATTGAGAAGAATCTCGATCTCATCTAGATTTTTTAACAGGCTCCTAATATTAAGACCTATAACCTTAAATCCCTTTGCTTGGGCAAAATTATTAAGTTGTTGCAAAGAATTCTGATCTGCATTCATAGAGAGCAGACAGAAACTTGGCGATAAAGGTAATTACGTGATACATACATCCGATTTGTACTAAACATTTATAGTTATTTACGTCAGCAGTAGGACATTTGGTAGGTAAATATATAGTAGGAATAATAGGATAACATATTAATACAATAAATCAGATAGTGTAGTCGAAGTATGTGTGCAGATATACATACGCACATTTCCCATTTCCGCCTCCTTTGACGAAAGAGGTGGTTGTGAGAGACCTTCATAGATTATAATCAATCAATGAACAATGGGTGCAAAGAAAAAAGGAAAAAGGGAAACCCAGTACATGGAGTGGGGATACCCGATTGACATTTGACAATATTTGGGTCAATAGTAAATCAGGTGAATCGTTAGGGTGTGAGGCAAATCGAGCAAATAACACACACAACACAGACGATATCAGTCATAACGAGCTAGTGAATTTCAATTTAACTAGGCTAGACTTGCGCTTGACAGGGGCAATACAAATATATGTATATGTTAGGGCACAGGTGTGGGACATGGGTGTCAAACACATGTATAGGCTGTGGTATGTACACAGAGGCATATACGAGTGAAATCAATTCAAGTGAGAACAATTCAAGTGAACAATACAACGTAGACCTGTTTCGTTTGGAACATGGAATGTGCTCAGAAAATAAACAAGTGAGAACAATTCAAGTGAAGACAATACAGCGTAGACCTGTTTCAAAATACGACTTATCAGTTTTGTAAACATATATTTTTAGTTCATACTGACTTTTGGTGGTGTTGTTGAATATGGCTGTCAAGTGACAGGCTAAAGTTTAAAGGTTTATACAGGCCTTATGAAGTTTGTAAGCCCAATGCTCCCTGCATTTGTCCGTTAAATGACAACCATCATCGGCTAGGTAAGAGTAGAGGTTAAGATGCTTCTTGTGACGGTTTGGATGGATAAAGTCATTTAAGAAGGGAGTTGGTAGAGATTCGGCCTCATTGCGTCTGGTAATGACTTGGTTCAAAGCGGTAACGGTGTCATTTAAAAGATCTTGCTTCGGGTGCCTGGTCGGTTGCTTGTTGTAGGTGGCAAGCTCCATGCCGGTCACAGGGCAAAAGATAATATTGGTATCCAGCGGCTCAAGTGCCTGGCAAACTAGGTCTTGCACGTAATCCATATCCGACTGGTAGACGTCAACAGAAGCATTGGTATTATTGTTGACTAAACAGACTTGCTTCGTGGAGGGGTTTTTTCTCGTCATGGTACAAAGACCTGAGAGGAAGATAACATAGTGAGGTCTGGCGCGAGCTAGGCTGTCATAGGCTAAGTGCGCCGACATTTTAAGCGATGCGCCTGAAAAGGCTAGGATTCTGTATTTGTATGGGTCAAAATAACAGTTCAGGTGAGGTTGCAACCCTCGTATCCTGGAATCCCCAATAAAGAAGTAATCTATGCGGGACATGGCGTGGAAGTGCTATTGACTAACATGCAACTTGCTGAGAAAGCTCTGTTTTTAGAGCGGCGAGGATATTACCTTGCAAGTTTTCACCTTCGAACGTGCCGGTGTTGAAGTGTTGATCATGCAAGCGGTGGCCTGTTCCCCACCGTTTTCCAGCCGTCATTTCGTAGTAATTCTTATGGGGAGTGGAGATTAATTTTAGACGTATATCCTCGTTTGCTAGAAATTTCTCGCGCATTTATATATAAGCGTTTTCATTTCTTTTTCATCATTTGCGGTCCAATAATCGGAACTTTCAATCGAGTCACCCAAGCTTTTAATGTCGTATGGATTGTCCGTGAGTAGAATGGTGGATGCTAACTCCGTGTTATTGGCGGATAACGCCTTTGGGTGTTGGTACCCTTGCTCAACCGAGGTGTATAAACGAAAATAAATGTATTACAATTACATAAACAGATCAGCACTCAACATCCCTTATTCAGTCCATAATTGTTATGTGTTTCAGGAAAATGAGTCATAAGTCGCCAAGTGTTATTTTACAAGATCACTTTATTGGAATGTTCTGATTTTCGGAGAGCTTATCACTCATATACATATCGATCAATGTATCAAATTTCAGGACGATGTATGTAATATATCCGTTCGTTTTAAAGGACTTAATACGGACTATATTTAGTTACTTTACTGTTTACTACCCCCCAGAAATATTGCAAACTTTTTTTTCCAAAATAAAAATATAAAACTTAAAATCTAGAAATACTAATTGGATTATTAGACTGTTTACTATCATTGGAATCAGCTTGATCTCATCTTTTCAAATATAATGGAATCTCAAAATCTATTTTTGCGACATATGACTCATTTTTCTGAAACACGTCACATTTGTGCTTTAATTATGAGTGATAGCCACACGTATTGCAGTGCAAATGACTGCATCCACTGGTGCATGACGGTATACTATAATTGGTATCAACTGTCAATTATAGATGAAGGTATTAGTCGGCGTTTCATCGAGCCTGCAGGCGGCCGTTTATTGACCGAAAACCATTCAGTGAAAACAATGAAAGGAGAAAGGAGTCAGATTCTCAGAGAACGTACAATTCAGCTTCACCAATCTTCTCAAATAACCCAAATTTCAGACGAAAATAAATTTCAAAATACAGTTCAACCTAATCAAACAGATTGCTAGAATACATGCAATGCCGAATATGCCCGGATTTACCTAGTATTGACGAAATTGCAGCCTAATTTAGCAGAATTTAATAAATGTGTTCAGCTGCCAATTGTACATTTTCTAAAAATCTGACCCATATACGTATCACGTCAGAACCAGTTCTTTAAACTTCCTTAATGTTAAAGATGAATATTTTATACCACATGTCAATACCAACATGTTTTAGCATTGCACTCGCTAAGTACATAAACATTCAGTTTAAAAATTCAAAACCATAAGATCCATCTATTTGTGAGGTATTTTAGGAAAATGAGTCATAAGTCGCGAAAATTGGATTTTAAGATATCATCATATTTGAAAAGATGAGATCAAGCCTATTCCAATAATAGCAAACAGTAGGATATAGATTATATATTTCTATATTTTAAGTTTGATATTTTTATGTTTGACAAATGTTTGAAATATTTCTGGGAGGGCAATTACCAGTAAAGTCATTAAATGTACTCCATATAATGACCTTCAAACGCCAGAATATATTTTATACAGTGTCTTAAAACTAGGTACATGAAATCATATGACTTAAGGTGCTAAGCCCACTAAAAATCAGAACGTTTCTATTAAGATATCTTGTAACTAAATCACTTTGAAAAATATCAATTTTGCGAATTATGCGAATTATCACATTTGTCCTGCAAAACACAAATTGTGCAAAGCATGTGAGCTTAACATTTGGGAGAACGGAGTGAGTCATTTGTGATCCACGTACATAATCTGTCAGACTACCAACCATAGGGAATACAACATGTGGACCAAAACACACATGGGGCATACAGTAAAGCTGGGGTATGATCTGTATGATCTGATTACTTCATGTTTTCTACTTGTGGATAACATTGTTACATTGTTTTCTTGACGGCCGGCATCTAATCGCCTATGTTTACATAGCGTAGCTATTACTTAGAACATTTCGAATGATGCCCGTAAATCGGGTCTCTCGTATAATACTAGGGCCCGTCAAGGGGATATGTGTTTTCCTATGTATTTTCCCCGTAAAACTACACTATTATCACTGTCTATCTACATAAACGATATCGCTCTACAACTTGGACAGAAGGAAATGTTTCATACGGCCTTATTTAAAAAAGAACCAAAAAGGTGTTTACCCGTACTGTCTCATGGTGTATTCCGAATAGTACCGAATAACTACTCGTGTAGTTGGTCAGGCTCAGCAGAGCCTGAACAACCCTTGTCAACAAACAATCAACAGCTTTGTGCAAGAGGGTGGGTGGGGGGTGGGGAGGCTACAGATCCTGAGTACAATAATCTTACTAAACTAACCAGCCCAACAGTTACACGGTACACCACCTTGGCGATATATACTTCTGGACTTTGCGCAATCGACCCGCCCCCTACAGGGCGGATTTAGACCACCTTTAAACTTTGTTACGTTGCTCAAATACCCCTGGTCTTCTCAGTTATACAGAACTCCCAGCCATGGACCTGTTTTTTATGTTTTCCCATCTAAATGGGTACCATTACATCGTCTGAATGGCAAGTTTTGTTCCTCATGAGGCCTTTTCAGGGGACGACTTATGTATAATGTGGTACAGGAAAGTTGCAATTTTAAATATAAAGATTGGTTTAGACTCCCACCCCTGTCGCACCTCTCACACACACTGCACCTTCACTCACTCACATAGCCCAGTACCACACACTGCCCCTCCCACTGCCTGCCACTGCCTGCTACTGCCTGCCACTAGTGTGTGTGTAGCCTTGCCTCTTAATTCATAGAGGACATCTTGAATGTTAAGTGGACATATAAGTTATACCAAAATAATCTAAGAAGTTCCCTAATTATTTGTACAGTATTACCATTGTGGGGATATCTCAAAAGGCCTAAAGCACCTAGCCAAGCGTCTATTCAGATATCCCCACAACTGTAATAACGTACTAAAAGTTAGTGGATGCGTTAGTGTTGTGTTGGTGCGTTGTGGTTGCTAAATCTCCCTATTACTGGATGTGTTAGTGTTGTGTTGGTGCGTTGTGGCTGCTAAATCTCCCTATTACTGGATGTGTTAGTGTTGTGTTGGTGCGTTGTGGTTGCTAAATCTCCCTATTACTGGATGTGTTAGTGTTGTGTTGGTGCGTTGTGGTTGCTAAATCTCCCTATTACTGGATGTGTTAGTGTTGTGTTGGTGCGTTGTGGCTGCTAAATCTCCCTATTACTGGATGTGTTAGTGTTGTGTTGGTGCGTTGTGGCTGCTAAATCTCCCTATTACTGGATGTGTTAGTGTTGTGTTGGTGTGTTGTGGTTGCTAAATCTCCCTATTACTGGATGTGTTAGTGTTGTGTTGGTGCGTTGTGGTTGCTAAATCTCCCTATTACTGGATGCGTTAGTGTTGTGTTGGTGCGTTGTGGTTGCTAAATCTCCCTATTGTCATCAAAGGAAAAGCAGATTATTTTGTCTTAGAAATCTGTCTTGGATTAAAAACTGCTGCAGCAAAGGCTTTATTACACCCCTGTGCTGTTGCTTCCTATACCTTCAGCATTGTATGTCACACTTGGTCAAAGTGGTGCATAACACCCTTGGCGTATACAACAAGTAGGTCCACCAAAAACTTAAATTACTTCTTTTATTTTTGATTATTTATATTTTTTATTTGTTAATGGGGTGTAATAAATATGGAACAAAGCTCGGGTGAAGTCTGTACACTTGTTAGTGACCTCGGGAGCACAGAAGATCTCGGGCTAACGCCCTCTAACTTCCCGCACTCCCTCGGTCAATAACAAGTGTACAGACTTCCCCCTTGCTAGGTTCCATCTATATACCTCCTTGTTCCACTAGCAACAGATGTATGATGCACAGACTGGAAATAAAGACTAATACAATACAACAGTGCTTACAAGTATGTTTCTGAACCACCACAGCTGAGTCAGTGTTAAATCTATAAGCAATATTAGCGTACATTGTTGGAATGACAGGTAATATATGGGTCAGATTTTCAGAAAATGTACAATTCAAATTCGCCAACCCTCTCAAATAACCCAAATTTCAGATGAAAATACAGTTAAAAAACAGTTCAACCTAACCAAGCCGATTGCTAGAATCAATGCAATGCCAAATATACTCGACTTTACCTGGTATTGACCAAATTGCAGCCCAATTTAGCAGAATTTGCTCAATGTGTACAGCTGCCAATTGTACATTTTCTGAAAATGTGACCCACATAGTAAGTGGTGTAGCAGTGTGTTGTGGTGGTTGGAAGTTCTAATTGTCATCTGAGTGAAATCGCCAGAAAATGTACAATTTGTCTTTGCCAATCCTCTCAAATAATCCATGTTCAAGACATAAATCAGGTTCAAAATTAAGTGCTACATAACCAAACAGACTGGTTGAATCCAGGCAATATCAAATATACTCAGATATACCAAGTATTGACCAAATTTCAGTTTAATTTAGCCGAATTTACTAAATGTGTAGAGCTGCCAATTTTACACTTTGTGAAGATCTGACCCGTCAGACCAGACTGGCGTGAAATATACATCACCATTTCAAAATAAATTTAAAAAAACAAAAAAAAACATTTCAAAATAAAGGCTATTATCCTGCCAATGTGTTGGGACCGGTCAGACTATGGGACGTTCCCAGCTAAAGTGACCTTCAGAATCACCATCACAAGTCGCTGGGTCGGTCAATGTTAAACCTATATGATGTGTTACAGGAAGATGAGTCACACGTTGCAAAAGAATGATATTTTTCAAGAGCTTTTCAACAAAAACACTTTCTCGGAATCATTTCCTTCTGTTTAGTGCTGTTTATAGTATGAACATATATTATTACCAAATCTTTTTTTTGTTTTTAAAAGTTTTTATTCAGTCTATCAACAGATTCTTTCTTCATCCGGGGTCGATCACACTATTTTACATCATACCCTCTCTTTTCTTGGACATTGGTAATTATTTAAACGTGAAGATTGAAGAAAAAACGAGAACATATTAGCTTCATGCGCATGGAGATGATCTTTTTTGTTAATAAAAATATGACATGTACAGAGGATGACTATTTGGTAACATTCGAGGTTTGTGTACGGAGTATGACACTTTGGTACCCAGTCAAGACAAATTACTCTGATTTAAAAATTGTTAAACAGCCTCAAACAGTTTGAAATGATCATTTTTATTTTTTATAAATGTTTATTATTCCATAAACATGTGACATTTCATGTAAAAGCAGGTTTGGATTCTACAATGAAAGAGGAAACTCCCCAAAGGGGTAAATGCGTTTTGGCCTTTGTTAAAAGGGGAGCCTTGTTCAGGGGCGGTACCAGAAGGCAGGTCTAGGGGGGGGCACACTTGAGGTCAAAATATTCTGAATTTGCCTATTTGGAATGTCATTGCAATGCATAACAGTTAATTTGCTTAATGACAATGAAATAAAGCCCCCACAACTATAATTTGTCTAACAAAAATGACAACCCAATTTTCTTGCAGCACAAAAAAACTTTTTGAGAAAATAAAATTAACAACATTTTTGAGAAAATAAAATTAACAAAATTAATTGTCTCTATTGAGACCCTCTTGAGTCCTCACATTTGAGCATATATAGGTTTATTTTGCCAAGAATTTAGATTTTACTGGACCCTGTCATGTTTCCTTTGGGAAAAGGAAATAACTGAAAACCCCAAATTGTCCAAATGATGAACAAATCATAACTGTAAACTGTTCACCCTCACTGATTCTTGTTTGAATACCAATTTTGAGACCGTCTGAAATTTAAAACCCTGTTGAGACACTCTGGGTCTAAAAATGCTTTTTGAATAGAGGCCCTAAAACTGTATTATAGAAATATAGTTTAATGTTAAAAAAATTATTAAGCTAAAATAAAATATAGGGTTATTGGGAGTGTTGAACAGTACATGTAGAGTCACTGGTTTGAAGAAAAGTGCAAATTCTGGCAGTGCTTTAGAAGCCATTTAGGGGCCCTCTGCCCCTCTGAGTTAGGGGGGGCACAGGGACCATTTTAGGGGGTCTAGGGGGGGGGCGGTGCCCCCCAGGCCCCCCCCCCCTGGTACCGCCACTGTTGTTCAACTAAAGACGACAAGAAAAAGGCCTTACATATCTGCTAAGAGTACTTTCATGCAATCAATATGGCATGGATAATAAAGAGGATGTAGGACACCCTGTCTTTGATTTCTAACTTATCTACCTTCATCCTTTGTTACTGTTTTACATACATAGGCCTACATGATGGGGCTTAGATTAATCGGTTATCATATGACGACTATGTGATTACCCCACTTATGTTTAGTGAGCAAGACTCCTGTATCTATAGATCATTATAAAACTTTTCCCAGATGGGAAAATTGATCCTGGGTAAGACCATAAAGTGCCTCCCTCTCAGCTCTCCCGCCCTTGATATAACCTTCAATGTGTTGATAAGGGTGTAAAGCAACCACTCAGTCACTCACTCACTCTAATTAAGATTCAAAATTGCGGATATGCATATCCCCTGTTGTAGCAGTAAAGTGAAGGGCTTGTGTACGTCTACAACTTGGAACACGTGACCAAACCTAGCCTCGTCTTTGCAGGTGAGCGATAAGGCCACACTAGCGGAGAGCATGGTCGAGTACAGACCACTCTCTCAGTCTCAGGCAAGTATAACCAACTTCTTTTTTCATATTTCTTCACGGTTTTCCTGTCGCTGGCATGCTTTCTGGGTATGCTGTGTCCCCCGAGTACATTTGGACGTTGTATCATTCGGACTTGTGGTTGTTGCTGCTGTTTTGACAACAATGACTTGCAGTTTACCTCGCACCGTGTGGCCGCCATTTGAACAACGCATTTGAACAGTTCGAGTGCCGGCCTTGAGTAAACTGTCAGTGACATGTTTTGATTCTGATAGGGTTCACGTTTGTCGTTCTTATGGTTGGATTCTAATCCCGGTAAATGTGTAGCCTACTAATTTTTTTCCAGCTGTTGAAAAGTTGGTCCTGGGTAAGACCTTGAAGTGCCTTTCTGTCTCTTTTTCTACTTCTCTCTCTCTCCCCTTCTCCATCTCTTATTTCCTGGGTATAAATTGCCACCCTCTCAGCTCTCTCCCGCCCTTGATATGAAATTCAATGTGTTGATAAGGGTGTAAAGCAACCAACCTCACTCATTTTCAAATATCCAAGGCATTTTAATCCCCCTTTTTGTGGCGAGACTCTGAAAATCTTATGCCAAAAAGGACCCCTTTTTATGATTTCAAGGAGTTTTGTATGGCTGTCAACGAAATGTTGAATATGTAGCCTACCTCAAACTGGCAACATCTGATATCATCCTTGAAGGATAATGCGTTTTTCTGTTACTTATTTATTAGGCCTAAATATATAGCCACTAGAATAAAAACAAGTGACGCATAGTTTGTGTCAAAATTATAGGTTATTCTGTGCCACAAGTGAGTAAAAAATACCCCCTTTACCAGCATTTCACTGACTTTGGTTGCAAAAAAACCCTTTAATCAGCATTTTGCGGAATTAAGTTGCAAATTGGTACCCTTAGTTATAATTTCGCGATCTGCGTTTGTGAGTGAAAAATCGACTCCTTTCTCCGCGAAAATGGGAACAAAAATTAGTACACATTTGTTCCCTGAGTGTTTTCTGTCTCTCTCTCCCTTCTTCTCTATCGCTATTTCCTGGGTATGATCATAAACTGCCTCCCTCTCAGCTCTCCCGCCCTTGATAAAACACTCTTAAATGAGTTGATAAGGGCGTAAAGCAACCAATCTCACTCACTCACTCCACCCTAAATGTGTTGATAACGGCGTAAAGCAACCAATCTCACTCACTCCTGTAATTTCCGAGGTGATACATGATCTGCTTATGCATGTTTTGTTCCAATAATTTAGCAGGTAGGGATATGGATGATACTGGTCTATAGTTGCTTAGGTTTGTGGTAGGACCAGCTTTATACAATGGAGTGATTTATTCCAACTCTTTGGGATGATGCTTTGTTCTTGTCTCAGATTTATCATATGTGCCATTTGTTGGGCTAGTATCAATAGAACCTTTTTTTAATTGCCAATAGGGTAAGTTCGCAAAACCTGATGATTTTGGAGATGGTATATTTTTTATTGTTAATTTCAATTCTTTGGCTGATGTTGGTTTATAGGGGGGCTCATTTGGGTTTCCGTAGCATTTGGTTGGTCATTGTTCACACCATATAGCTTGGTTTCGTTAGGAGTTGGGGTTGGAAGAGATATTTGTTGGCTATATCATTCCTTTTGTAATGATATTAGTAAAAGTATAATAATGATATGGAGACAAAAGTCATTAAACTCATCTGGGACATTTTGAGGTCTATGGTTGGGTTTTCCTTCAATCATGATTTTGCTTCTGTTACATGTTATTGAGTAAATGTGATGTGTTTCAGGAAAATGAGTCATAAGTCGGAAAAATTAATATTTCTAAAGTGTTTTTTCCAAAAGATCACATTATTGGAATGGTCCAAATTTTTAGGGGTTGATGACTCATGGTTACATCAATCGATGTATCAAATATCAGGACAATCAATGTAATATATCCCTTCGTTTTAAAGGTCCTCATATGGACTACATTTAGTTACTTTACTGTTTATTGACCCCCAGAAATATTGGAAACTTTTTTTCAAAAGCGAAAATATCAAACTTAAAATCTAGAAATACTTATTAGATTATTAGACTGTTTACTATCATTGGAATCAGCTTGATCTCATCTTTTCAAATATAATGGTATCTCAAAATCTATTTTTTGCGACTTATGACTCATTTTCCTAAAACACATCACAAATAGAGGGCCAAGCCTTTTCCAGAATTCTTTGGATTATTTTTATTTAGCTTAATTTCCTCTTTTATGCAATAATAAATAAAAAGTCAAAAACCAGGCAATGAAAGCACAAAATAGCTAGAAACATCCAGAATTAGAAAATTTGCTAGTTGGAAGTGCATAAACCACCTCTCTCTACTCAACTGAATCAGTCAAACCATAACTTTTCATCATGTTTAGAATTCTATTACTCTTTCCAGATTTTTTTGACATATCAACATTAATATCAACATTAATATCAACATTAATATCAACACTAATCATGATCTTCTGGTTATGTAACGTTGATCGTATCACATCCATGTGTTCAGTAAACATATTAGGTGAATTTACCATGTTTCCCCACCTTAATGTCCACACATTGACATTCAATATATTCTTCAATATTATTTGAATGTTGGTAAAGGATAATATCATAACATCCTTCCTGATGTAAAGTGCCAGACCACCACCACGCTTCTCTGTTACTGTCTCTGTCGAGTCTAACCAAAACATGGTCCTGGGTAAGACCATAAAGTGCCTTTCTGTCTCTTTTCTCTGTCTCTCTCTCTCCCTTCTTCTCTATCTCTATTTCCTGGGTATGACCATAAACTGCCTCCCTCTCAGCTCTCCCGCCCTTGATATAACACTTCAAAGTGTTGATAAGGGCGTAAAGCAACCAATCTTACTCACTCACTCACTCTAACCAAAACATATTTTGAGTTTTCAAAATACCTTGAATTATCCCCTCTATTGAGCCAAGTATCACATAATGCTACTACATGTGACTCTGTACTGAGATATTTTAAACAAATCTCATCCGTACATCGTTTTAAACTACAACAGTTCAGGCTAATAATAGTTTGATTCTTCATGGATACCTTGTCACGCAAAGGCCAAAAAAAAAAATAGGTGTGTTTCCGATTTACCCCCCCCCCTACCTAGAAAAACCTTACCCTACCTAAAAAGTTTTTTACCATACCTGATTTTTTCCCCATCATATCTTACTTTTTTGACAAAAAAAGCTTACGAAAGAAGGAAAACGGGTTTTCCTAACCCAAAACTGTCAAAAAGCACATTTCCCACGTTCAAAACAACTATTGTTATGAAAAAGACATTTTTTTCAGTTCCTGGGATGTGGTTTCCAAACAAAAAAAAATAACAAAAAAAAAAAAATTACCACCCCCCCCCAACCTAGTTTTCAGCCAGATAAATCGGAAACACACCTATATTTTTTTTTGGCCAAATCAGTATAGTTTTAAGTGTCAGCAAAATGCTCAGAACCTGACATCACGTTTTGTTTCCCGGCTATATCAGCAGTCTAATGAAAATCTCCCTCACACATGTACATTTCCAATAACTTAACTTATTGATATACAGACATTTGGACTGACCTGATACTTGTGAACTCACTTATCCGGGATAGTAACAAATATCATCATTGGATCCGCCATCTCTACCAAATCCCAACCACATGTTGTTGTAAACCTAGTACACCTCTTACATTCAATACACATAAATAGTTCGATGAAAATAATCCTCCATAATGACTAATAATACACAATAATAAAATGATGTGTTTTAGGAAAATGAGTCGCAAGATGAAGGGAGTCGCAAGTCGCAAAAAATGGATTTTGAGATAACATTATATTTGAAAAGAGGACATCAAGCCGATTCCAATGATAGTAAACAGTCAAATAAAATAATAAGTATTTCTAGATTTTAAGTTTGATATTTTCGTTTTTGTTAAAAAAAGTTTCCAATATTTCTGGGGGTCAATAAACAGTAAAGTAACTAAATGTAGTCCATATGAGGACCTGCAAAACTAAAGGATATATTACATAGATTGTCCTCATATTTTATACATCGATTGATATAGCCTTAAGTGATGAAGTCTCCAAAAATTAGAACATTCCAATAATGTGATCTTGTGAATAAAACACTTTGAAAAATATCAATTTTGCGACTTATGACTCATTTTCCTGAAACACATCACAGATTCATTGCTATATTACAATGAAACAATACAACAAAAGATCAATCAATACAAAAAAGACTAGCCCTATTCAACCGGTTTGTCACCTTTACAACATAAATAGTACCGATTGATGGGAGCAACATGGCTACCATAGGCAAAACAACCCACAGATTGACATGTCAACAGGATCGTTTCTGGTGGTTATGACCGCATTGTTCAGTGGACTGAAAAAGAAAAAATATACAGGAGAGGATACTAACATCATTGTACTATATGTGATACAAGTGAGACTATTTCTAAGATAATTAGTCATTAATGATCGGTTGTACTTTCTGCACTCATGGGATGGGCGTGTCCCTCCCCCTTCTCGCGGTCAGACCCGGCGTGGACGTGACAAGTTCATTTTCATCAACATCCATTGCCCCCAAATGTGACTGTTCCAGTAAGTCTCTAAATGATCTGGAAGCTTGATGCAATGACTTGTTCATAGATCTGCTCTTATTATGATCTTCCAGTAACTTCAGACCTCTTCGTAGAGCTAATTCGTCTGGACATAGTTTCTTCCCAGCGTTTGGATTAGGAACTTTTGTTGCTTTCACATGTGGTTTACCAGCTGAATCATCAAGAGTGGGAATTGATTCTGTACATCAGTTGGTGGGATAATCTGCGGTTTCTTATTTGGACTAGTGTTCTTAGGGTGAGTAAATCCATCTTTGTCATTACCATTAGATTTACTAGTCGGGGTTGGATTCACAAGGGTTGGTGCTGAGGTGTGTCTGGGGCGTGTCAGGTTGTTAGCGATAATATAGTTCCTCCTTTTTGTGCATGAATTCTCCATTCAAACTACGCGTAATTAGGTTTTCTGGGCACTACCGTTCATGCGAGACCTTCATGCTGACGCGCCTTGACTGTTGGCTATCTCATGGTCAGGGGTCGTTTCCTTGTCACCATCGGTCAGTCCTCAGTCTGTTTTGTGGGTTGGCTATCTCATGGTCAGGGGTTGTTTCCTTGTCATCATCGGTCAGTCCTCAGTCGTTTTCTTGGTTGGCTATCTCATGGTCAGGGGTCGTTTCCTTGTCATCATCGGTCAGTCCTCAGTTGTTTTCTTCGTTTCCTTCGTTTCCGATATCATTGTCAGGGGTCGTTTCCTTGTCATCATCAGTCAGTCCTCAGTCATTTTGTGGGTTGGCTATCTCATTGTCAGGGGTTGTTTCCTTGTCTTCATCGGTCAGTCCTCAGTCGTTTTGTGGGTTGGCTGTCTCATGGTCAGGGGTTGTTTCCTTGTCTTCATCGGTCAGTCCTCAGTCGTTTTGTGGGTTGGCTATCTCATGGTCAGGGGTCGTTTCCTTGTCACCATCGGTCAGTCCTCAGTCGTTTTGTGGGTTGGCTATCTCATGGTCAGGGGTCGTTTCCTTGTCATCCTCGGTCAGTCCTCAGTCGTTTTGCCTTTGGCCAAAAAATGTCCACAGGGCGGTTTGGAAAAACATGTTGGAATTGTTGTTGTAGATGTGTAATAAGTATAATTTGGTTGGAGTTTGTAGCATGGAATTTCAAAGGGTTATTTAAACCAGTCATTGGTGGATTTGAGATACATTTTTATATTTGACCAGGGTTTTGTACGGATTACTGATGGTAATTTGTTCCATCGTGTCGGTCCATAAAAGTGTGGAGATTTTCTTAGAAAAACTATCTTCAGTACAATCACCTTCGACACGGGACCTTCATTTAGCCTAGTTATAACTGGTATATCCTTTAGGTTGCTTTTATCAAATTGTCTTCTATACATGATATGCAAGAGAGCAATATTGGATCGTTATAGTGAATCTACTCCACATTCATTACATAGTTTTAATTTTTTGTTCTGCTACTTTTCTTCTCAGTTTGCTTGATATAAATGTTTGTAGCATTGTGCAAAGTTCTCTCACCAGTTTTAGTTGGCTTGATGAGTCCCTCCTATAGTCCATCGCAACTCAATAAGATATATTTAGATTTTAAATTTTAAATTTCATCAGATCTTAAAACCTTGCTGTCTCTATGCCATTCTATTCAGGGAGCCCCCAGTAGAGCAAGGGTTCTGTTGAGATTTCATATTAATTTTCTTGTAGTTTTCTGAACGCTTTGATAATCCTGTCTGCGACAATATCTTTGAGCTCCGGAGTAAAATGACATCCATCTTCGCTAAGCCTCTGGTATATGGCTTTGTAGACAAGACCTTAGTGTGGTCTTGGTTCTCGTTAAGATATGAAATTGTCTTAAAACAAAGGTACAGAGCGGTACAGTTGAATGAGGTAGTTAAAAAAGACAAAAGGTCGACATACCTACATGATGCTACAAGGCAGCATCTCTCCCGGCTGTTACCCGAATTTTGAATAAGTAGAGAACTAATATAACTAAATAACTAATTGACTTAGAAGGATATGAATGAGAAAACCGATAATAATAGTTAGACTAAGAGAATCGAGCAGTACAGCACGACAATATATTACAACATAGGGTATCTAATCGATCAGTACAGGTCGATTATTACAAACTCTGACCACAAATCAAAGTGATGTGGTAAGTAAATGTAGGACATGTCGTAATAAGGTACATTATTACAGGTAACTGTGTTAAGGTTTTATGAATATACAAGTGTTAGAATGAGCAGTACAGCTTATCTCTTAAAAATATGACTGAGTATGTTCCTGTGGATGAGTGAACCAACATGGACTGAGGGTAAACCCCTGGTGTTATTGAACCTCTTGACGCTGGTATTATAGGCCTTCACCATACGATCTAATATCTCTTGATCTTTAGAGATTGCATTTATTTTTCAGTCAGTGAGGAGTCTCCTTAACCTCAAGTAATGTTTGGCAGTGTGTCGGTTATAGACCACTAGGTCCATTCCGAAAGTAGTACCAAACACTATTTTTTAAAAGTCTATTTCCTACAACATGATCAGAAAGATATGCAGAGATGACTGCCGCTGACAATAAGACTATACAATACACGGGGTGATTATTAGACAAATATGATGGACATATGAATTAAGAAATGAGATGAAAGAAAAAGGATTAGAATCTATTTTTAATACATTTCTGGTGAGAGTGAAGGAGGAGTTGAGCAATAGGTCTGATTTATTCCATTGTTAGAAAGTGTTTTTTGATGAGAATTTTGAAAAGTTTATGGTCTTGAATATTTCGTAATCGAATTGGTAATGAGTTCCAGGTTGAGGCAACTTGATATTTTAGAGACTGCTTATCAGATTCCTTCCTAGGATTAAAGTCTGGTAGGATTGGAGAATCGAACAGACGTGTTGCTCTGACTAAGGGTAGTACAATATTTATCCTCATCTTATCAACAGAGATAAAGGCCAATTTTGAAAGGAGAAAAGTAATTCTATGTTTAAGTTTCATGGTATTGGTCCTAGAATGAATATCATTCGTAGAAGTAAGGAGGGGACATTTCAGAGCAATTTTCAGGGCCTTATTCTGCAATCTTTGAATTTTAGTCAGGATAGCCTGATTACATCTACTAACATATACCATACTATAGTCAATTATAGACAATATTTTGGCCTTTGTGAGAAGGAGGGCACATTTCTTTGTAAGATAGGGTCGGAGTAATGCTAGTTGGTGTATTCTATGGTGGAGATTTTTTTATTAAAATTGAACTCTGTTCCCTGAAATTTAATATGTTATTAATATTTACCCCAAGGTATGTGTAATTTTTTACACATTCGATTTCTTTGTTATTAATTTTTAGGGGATATAACTATCTGTCTTTTTCTTTTCTCCGAATAACATCGATTTGGTTTTATCAGTGTTGATAAGGATTTTGTTTGCTGTGGACCAGCTGTAAAATTGAGATAAATCTTTGTTCATAGTATTACATATTTCCTCAATGCTGTTCCCAGTGGTGAATAAAACCGTATCATTGGAGGTAAATTTATTTTATTTATGTCATTAGAGAATATAAGATACATGATGGGTCCCAATTGGATCCTTGTGGTACCCCACAGTTAATTTCCTTCACGTTAGAGTAATATTCCTCCAGCCTGTTTGGGATCGGTTGGATAAATATGAGTCCAACCAGTCTAATGCAATGCTATCAAAGCAATTTTGCATAATTTTTGCGAAATAATATCATGATTAATGCTATCAAAAGCTTTACTAAAATCAATAAAGGTAGCTGCGTCCTTCTGCGTAGATGTGTCCTTTTATTTTTTCTAAATCCATATTGGTTCGGTGTAATGATGTTATTCCGATTGAGATGGTCCCAAATTTGAACAGATATATATTTTTCTAGTAATTTGCCTCCAATATGTTTTAAAGCAATCGGCCTTGTATCTTTAGGTATAATGGAATTTGATTTTTTCGGAATTGGTTTGATGATGGCGGTTTACCAACCAGTAGGGAACACACCTTGAGATATAGACAAGTTCATTATGCAATAATTGTTTATGAAGACTCATAAATAGATCCTTATATAGTACTGAATTAATTTCTTTACAACCTGATGATTTAGACGTGTCAATATCCGAGATCAGGGTAAGGAGTGTTTCTTGTGACATGGTTGGGGAAGATATACTTCCTGGTGAAAAACCCTCAATTAACTCTACCGCTTGCAGCATGGATATAATACTATGCTGAAGCAATGTTATCATAATCAATGGTAATCTGTAGCAAAATATTGTTTCACATATTATTTGACTATATATGGGTGATAAGGTATTAAGCAAAGAGAGAAGGAAAAACCTACCATCTTCTTCATGGCTGCACCAGATACCAGATAGATAGCAATAGCCATTCTCATTCTTGAAGTAGCCTTATTAATTGCTTGTGCATCACCAACAGAGCGTCAATCTAGTCCCATCCTATGCATGAAGTATCCATCAATATGTGGTCGAGAAATGGGTGGCAGTTCCTTGTTTTTTATGTGATTAATCACTGTGTGAAGCCAGTTATTGACCAATCCTCAATTATTTCTTGTCATAATTATTGGCGTACCTCAAAAATGTTGATTACGGTCATAGGCTTCAAGCCTAGAAAATGTAATAATTAATTTTGAGATAAAAACATATTTCAAAAGTTTAGATTAGGCAAATTCTAACAATGTTAACTGTTAGCATATCTAATATGTTCTTTTATACCTCTTTATGTTTAAAAAAAGATACTGCTATTTCTGTATAGACAGTCTCTTGTAAAGTAGTTAAATATACTCTAAATTCTGTGAGAATCACATGAAAATTGGCT
Source organism: Sthenelais limicola (assembly GCA_942159475.1). NCBI lineage: Eukaryota > Metazoa > Annelida > Polychaeta > Phyllodocida > Sigalionidae > Sthenelais > Sthenelais limicola. Next base: position 3,960,116 of record OW804101.1, on the reverse strand, counting down.
TAGTGGACTATGCCATATTTTATGTGTTTAACAAAATGAGTCCAAAGTCGCAAAAAATGGATTTTAAAATATCATATATGAAAAGATGAGATCAGACATATTCTAATGATGGTAAACATTAGGACATGTAATAAGTATTCTAAGAACATTCATACAAAAAATGTTGTGGATAAATCACTTTTCTATCTAGTTTGCGACTTGTGGCTGATTTTCATGAAACATCACATATTCATACCTTCTCTCAGGAGAACAAATGGTTACGTTATAAAAAATGGATATAATTATAATAGGTGGCATTTGCTGGCATTGGATATAGGGGGGGGGGGGGAAATAGTTGGGAACACTAATACATGTCACAATGTATTAGCATATGAAGGGGAAACAATTAGAAAAATAGTTGGGAACATTAATATATGACACAATGTATTTGCATGTTATGGGGTTCTCCTCAGGGGAAGCTGGAAATTAATCCATTCTCTCAGGAGACCAAATGTTGACGTGGTGATATTATAAAAAGAAATGGTAGATATAAATATGATAACTGGTATTTGCCATGCCGCCTAATTGTAACGATTCCAGTATGTGAAGATATGAACATTTCCATCAAGCTCCGGGTACCTCCGGGTATCTCCGGACATCTCCGGATATCTCCGGGTAGTACACCCGGGCACCACTAGGAGGCTACATTGCAACCCATGATGATATTGGCAGTTTATATTATGCGATTATTTTATTATTAATTAATCATTCTTATTATGTGATCCGGACTTTAACCATGATGGTTATCATATATTTCTCTATTTATTTACAAGTTTGTACTTATTTCATCATTATATTTATTTAGTTATTCCTGATTTGTATTGCAAACATAGTCTGTTCTTGTGTTGAATATTATTGATATACCCAATGTATTTGTATATTAATCGGGTTGAGGAGCAAGGTCTTCAACCCAACACACAAGGAGGAATAAAGGGAACATATGAAAGAAGTATTTCACTCTTGATGTTTTATCTCGGATTCGCGCTTGGAACATAGAATATTTCAACCCTTGGTCCTTTGGAACTTTAATATAATCCGGCCACTATAGTTCCTTTCCTCCCATCTCCTGCTAACGATATTGGTAATATATTTATTCTCGCAGAAGTAAAACCTATACGATCACGAAATATCATTATTTAATATCGATTAATGTTAAGCCGGAGCTGAAAGACAGAAGTACATCGATGGCCACATAGACATTGGAAAGAACATAGGCAAGAATCGCAACACTGGTGCCGTGAGTGTGAGGGAAAAATACATTTGTATTTCTTCCTAGAACACTGGATTGTCTGCTGGACATTGAAGTTTCAAGGGATTATACACAGTCTGCTTATTTTTCTCACTATCCGGACCCATCCGGACCTCCAGGATCCTCCGGATCTCATTGGATCTTTGTCTCCATTTTTCTTTGGAAGTATCCGGAGCTGGAGATAGTCATTGGATATCGTCTGGATACATCTCAAATTAACACGGAATATTTAAACTTGGGTTTATTTTTATTTTTTTGGGCAGAGTGATATAAGACAACTTATGTTCACTGGTTAGACTCCTGGATGGTGTGGACACTGCTTCGCCTTGCTGTTGCTGTGGAGAGATTTTTGATTTTCTTCTCCTGAAGGGTTCAAACACGATTGGACTGCTTTTTGTTTTTTTACTTAGTATATTTTTGTATTTCTTCCCAAATAAACGGACTTGGAGTCACAGGAAGGATTAAACATGGCTACTGATTTGACGAAGGAGATAGTATCTGGCATAGAACTCAAGGACGTGGATCCTAAGATCAGGGATTACATCTTACAAGCAGCTAAAGACAAGGAAGATGTTGACAAGAGGTTGGCTTTGACAAGAAGCGAATTTAAAGATGTTGCTGGTGAACGTGATGCTGCCATAACTACGGTGGATCAGCTCCAGGAGGATCTTATTCGTAATAAGAATGCTTTGGATCAGGCTGCTACTGATATGGATTTGCTGCATAAGGAGGTTACTTCGAAGGAAAAGGCCTTGAAGAGTATGAATACGGAACTGCTATTAGCTAAAGCTAATGTCGATGATGCAGTGAAAAACGTGGACTATTGGAAGAGTGAAGCTCGAGTTAATAAAGCTGAGTTAAACGAAACCAAAAGTTTGTTTAAAATGAAAGATGGGTCTGATGTGAGAGATACTGAATTTTGGAAATCATTGGATTCCAATCCTTTGTATGGCCATATTGGAACACGCGGCGGGAAAAAGGTTTCTTTTATGAAGAAATCACGAGGATCTCTGTCGTTGTTTGATGCTGTGGAAGTTGAGGAGGATGAAAATATTTGTCCGATCAAGATCAAGGATTCTTCCACAGATATATCTGTGAGTCATTGGTCAGAGAAGCCCAAATGCTCAATGCCTCCAGCCTTCGAAGGAAAGGATTGGTACCAATACCTTGTTCAATTCGAAAATATTAGCTTTGCTAACAATTGGTCGCAAGAAACAAGGATGAAAGTGCTTTTCTCCAAATGTAAAGGAGAGGCTGCAAGCGTTGTTAATGATTTTGACATCTCCGAAGGATCATATCAGGACTTGGTCACCGTATTGTGTAGGATATATGGAGGAGGTACTCCTGAAGACCGAGAAAATACCTTCTATTCAAGAAAGCAAATTCCTGGTGAGGATCTGAATGCCTTTGCAGTTCATCTTAGATCTTTGATGATCTGGGCCTTTCTGGGTGAAAGACATAATTTTCATACTCGGCTGCTGATTCAGCAGTTCATTAAAGGCATGTTGGACAAGAAGATCGCATTGGAGGTTCATGCTCGTCAGCCTAAGTCATTATTCGATGCCCTGGACTTAGCAAATCGGTATAAAAGTGGAATAAAAACACTTTTTGGGGTTAATGCCAGCTCTGATGTGTTGACTACAGTTGCTGCTGTTTCTCATACAACTGTGACCGAGTTTGACGAATCAGATGAGGAAGAATATGGGATAAATGCTTTGGGAGAGAGAACAAAGTGGTCGGGCTACAGGAAAAGTGGACCCTGGAGGAATAAATCATCTCAGACTCCTTATTGCAAGTGGTGTGATACAGCCGGACACACTACCTTTTCATGTAAAGGTTTCCTTGATGCTAAGAACAAATCCGGAATCTTGGATCAGAAATCTGGTAAAAGCATGGCTGGTCTTGAGGGAAACGACTAGTGGTTGTGTTGGACAAGGCCATCAACTCAACCACCCTATCTCAAAGTGGCTTTTCCGACCAGACAATTACAGCAATGAATAATTCTTCAGGACCTTCTTTCTTAGGGGAGGGTACGGCCCCTGAAGCTCCTGATTTATTACTGGTGACCAGGTCTGAAGAAAATATTTATTGTCTGCCTAACTTAAAAGGAGCGAGATGGTATGTACCTGCTACTTTTGGAAGAGATTTGTATCACCTATTAGTGGACACTGGAGCCTCCATCAGCTTGATCGATGAGGGGATATATTCCTCTATGATCAACCCACCTTCATTGTTACCCACTTCGGATAAGGTCATTGCTGCTAATGGCAGTGATATAACCTTGCTGGGTGTTGCTAATTTCCACTTTGATCTTGGAGGAAAGTTGCATGTCTGGAGATTTTTCGTTGGACGTATCCATAGAGAATCCGGAATATTAGGCTTAGATTTCCAGATGGCAGTGGACATGGCGTTTAGAAGCAAAACTGGGGAGATTGATATAAATGGAAAGAAAACTTTTTGTGAATTTGTATCGAATAATGGAGCCCTGAGAGTTAAGGAAAGAACTAAAATTAAGAAGAATTCAGTGACGATGGTAGAAGCAATCTGGACTGGCCCTAGGAATGGCATGAGCAAATGTGATTTCCTTGTGGAACCTCCTATGTACATAGACGATGACAGAGGCTTAGTGAATTTTCCTACCATGATAGGATATAGAGAAGAGGAGGAGTTGTATGGGTTGCCTGTGATGAATATCACCAACCAGGCACAATTCATTGAAGAGGGTGAAATATTAGGCGTTGCTGAAGTGGTTTCTCAAATAGAGAACACTAGGAATGATGAGTCGATAGACATCGCTGAACCTGAAAATTCTACCTTGGAGGATGAGCGAATTACTGTATTGTTGGAAACAATTGCTCGTGATCCGGCAATGACCGGATATAATTTGCCTCAGTACCTGGAACAGCTGGTTTCTCAGAGTGACATTACCACTGAGAGGGAGAAAGATTTGGTTAGATCTGACCTACTGGAATTTTTCAATATATTCCAAAAACCTGGAGGAGACCTAGGCAGAACGGATAACGTAAAACATCACATAAACACTGGAGATTCGGAGCCTATCAAGCAGAGCTATCGCCGCTTACCCATAGGCAGGAGAAAAACAGTGGAAGAAGAGCTAGTAAAGATGTTAAATAAAGGAGTTATTTCGCCTAGTGATTCGCCATGGTCATCACCGATTGTTCTGGTCAAAAAGAAGGATAATTCCATTCGTTTCTGTGTGGATTATCGCAAAGTAAATGACATCACTAAGAAAGATGCGTTCCCCCTACCTAGAATCGACGAAAGTCTAGATGCTCTTGGAAAAAACATGTATTATTCTACCCTGGATCTCGAATCAGGCTATTGGCAAGTGGAATTGGATGAAGAATCGAAGGAAAAATCTGCATTCGTCACCCATATAGGCTTGTTTCGCTTCAATGTGATGGCATTTGGGCTATGCAATGCCCGAGCCACATTTGAACGCATGGTAGAAAGTATGTTACAAGGATTGCGCTGGACAAAATGTATGGTTTACTTGGATGATATAATTTCCTATGGAAAATCATTGGAAGAAGCCAGGAAAAATCTGAAATGTGTCTTTGAAAGAATACAGAAATTTGGTTTGATTTTGAAACCGAAGAAATGTGTACTTTTCAAGCGCTCTGTTAGATTTCTAGGCAGAATAGTTAACAGCGAAGGGAGCAGACCAGATCCGGAGAAGATCGAGGCTATTACACACTGGCCACAGCCACAAAATATCAAAGATATTCGTTCCTTCTTGGGACTTGTAGGATATTACAGGGATTTTATTCCAGAATTTGCGGAGAAGGCTGAGCCTATGTTCCAACTGCTCAGGGATCATACGAAATTTGTATGGAATGAAGATCGGGAGAAATCGTTTTGTCTACTGAAAAGTGCATTGATTTCTGAGCCTATCCTAGGATATCCAACCGAGAATGATTTATTTATTCTCGATTCTGATGCCAGTAATTTTTCAATTGGCTCAATTTTGTCTCAAGTACAGGACGGAGAAGAAAAAGTTCTTTGTTATTTCTCCAAATCATTGGATTCTACTCAGAGGAATTATTGTACAACGCACAGGGAGCTGCTTGCGGTGATTAAATCCTTGAAAAAGTTCAAGCATTTCATCTGGGGCACAAGATTTATCATTCGTACGGATCATTCTTCATTGAGATGGGTCCTGAATTTCAAGGATGCTGATGGAATTTTAGTTCGGTGGCTGTCTATTCTAGCTTATTTTGATGTGGATCAATCTAAGATTTTCCACCGTCCAGGAAAATTTCATAGCAATGCCGATGCTCTTTCAAGAATGAGGAAGATCAGGAGATGTAAAAATCCTGGCTGTGTCACGTGCAGGAAGGACCCTTGCAAACCTATTGGTATGGTATCTTCTGTCGACGATATGACAGGCAAATGGGAGGAAAAGAAGGGATTTTTGCAGGAAGTTTTCCCTTGCTCAGAGGGTGAGATGGCGAAATATCAGGATGAAGACAGAGATATTGCCAAGATCAAGTCACTGGTTCGAAGTAAAGAGGAACTTTCCACTCAGGAGATTCGTGCAGAAACACGAGAGTTTAGAGTATTGTATGGTTTCCTCAGCAAGATGATAATACGCAATGGGATTCTATATGTGATATATCATGAAGAAGCCTCAGTTTCTGACATGACTATCGTTGGCCCGTTGAAGATACGGATGGCTATTTTCCGCATGTTACATGGTTCTCCTCAAGGTGGCCATTTTGGAAGAAAGAAGACCCTAGGAAAGGTGAAGCAAACATTTTTCTGGCCACTTATGTCTGAAGATATAGAGCGATGGTGTGCTTCTTGTGATATTTGCCAACGTGTGAAAGATTTCCCTAGGAAAGGGAAGAGACCGCTTCATAATGAAATTTCTGGCGCAAGATTTGATAGGATAGCTCTGGATATTGCTGTAAATTTACCTTTGACTCTCAGAGGTAACATATGCTTTATGGTGGTCCAGGACTATTATTCAAAATACATGGAGGCATTTCCTATGCCAAATTACCAAGCTGACACTTGTGCTACCCACCTTATGGAAGGCTGGATCTTGAAATTTGGAGCTCCATTGAATATTCATTCGGATAGGGGTGCCAACTTTACTTCTTCTTTATGGAGAGAGTTGTGCATATTGATGTCTATAAAGAAAACATTTACCAATTCTTATAGGCCTCAATCCGATGGATTAGCTGAAAGATCGATTAGGACTCTGAAGACAGCTTTGTCGGGCTTGGCAAATCTCCATAGAAATGACTGGGACCAGCTGATTCCTTATATCACCTATGCTTATAGGTGTAGTTTGCATGAATCAACCGGCTGTTCTCCAAATCTACTTACCTTTGGTGAGGAAATTTCAATGGTGCCTGCAGTCATTTATCGGAATTATGACGAAAATTTTGAAGCAAGGTGTCCAAATAACCAGGTGTTATACATCAGAGAACAACTCCTGAAGTCACATGAATTTGTAATGAAGAATTTAAAACGATCGGTGAAAGCACAGAAAAAGGTCTATGACAAGAATACATTGGTCAGAGAATATGCTCCTGGAGATTGGGTCTACAAATTTATCACAGTGAAAACTGGACGGCCACTGTGTGGAAGATGGGAGGGTCCCTTTCAAATAGTTGAAAAACTAAATGAATGGACCTATGTCATTGATAAAGGCACGAAGAAAATGGCGAAAATACATGTGGATTATCTGAAGCCCTGCCTAAAACCTGATAATGAAAGCAGAGATAATGATTTATCGCCAGAAAGTGCAAGGAGAACCAGAACGAGGGTGATTAAGGCTCCCACAAGATATGGCTTTCCCTGATTTTAAATGATCATTTTATTCAATATCTGGAGGAGGAATGTTGACTTAACATTAGATTTTATTCCCTGCCTTCGGGAGAGCCATATACACGTAAAGAAGCCTCTGGTGAACACAGGAGAGAGAAGATACGATTACATGGTGGATTTACGGCCATTTTGAAACCATGATTGGGTCTATTTCTACATGGAAATATTCCTTTTATTTTTAATGACAATTTCAAGCTAACCTAAGGTGTTAGATAGGCTTCTTTGAAGCATTTCTGTACAAAACAGTTTCTACGGCTCTTCCTCGAGCGTAGCCGGTAGAGCTACCAATCAGGAGACGGTCTCTTTCATCGGGGCCCGGGGAAAAGAGCCTGAGTTGTGTTTATTTCATATATAACGATAGGATATGAACTATATTGCTATTATTTAACATTTTCTGTTCAAATTCCTTGCCAAAGTCGATTCTCGATGATATTTTCTACATATTCCAACCTATCACCGATGGAAATAAACACCGCGCTAAGAAGTAAACAACGCGGAACGTTGCGTTGGCGAGCGCCATGGCGGACACCTCGTCATACAGAGCGTCTACCATTGCCGGCAAGACGCTGGTGCCCTTGGATCGCTGCAATCTGGCGTTCTATTTATACCGAGAGAGTAGTATATGGAATCTAGGATTTTTCTCAGGAATTTGACCTTGGATATGTATTTATTTAACATAATGTTTTGTTTTCGAGGTAATAAGGAACTTGTCTCCGTATCTATTACCTAATATGGTTATGTAAGCGTGCGGACTGGATCCTCTCGCTGCCCACCTCGTGTATGTCCATATTTGGGCATGGAATCAGGGCGTGGCACGTGCTTGGCACCGGCCACTATATAAGGCGACAGGTCAAGCGTACAGCAAGCAGTCTTCCCTCGTCTTACCACGTGTGATAAGAAGTAACCGGAGATTTTGCCTGCTTACACCTGTATTCCTGCTGATAGAAGTTTCTGGAAAAGGCTAGAATTCATCATGCCTTCATCTAGCGAGGATGAGGTCATATATGATAGGTCTACCAAGCTTGGTAAAGAGAAATATAGAAGAAGCAATGGGACTTCTGCTGCTAGCGGAACCAGCTCATCTCGTGTGTCTAAAGAGCGGAGGACAGGATCCAAATCGCCAAGTCAGCCTCGTCGTGTGTGTGAGGAATTTGCTGACTCAATAAAGCCTCCCATCTTGAAGCTTCAAAAGCCGTCTGACACCCGGAATGGTCGTTGTGTCCCGATACCCAGTCCAGGTCATGACTCAGAATCGGAGGAAGTGATATACTATAAAGTTTCTGAAGATGATCTAGTGACCAAATATGAGAGATATATCGATGGAATCATAGCCAGAATATCATGTGAAGACACCCAGCGGGAGCTGAAGTCGACAATTTACAAGGGACATGACACTAACAAGGGTGGCTCTTGCCCTTACTTGCGTTGTGCTGGCAAAGTCTTGCATTCAAAGCTGGGATGGCTCAGACATATGGAGGAGAGCCATCTGCCTCGCAGATGGGAATTTACATGTGGGATTCCACGAAAGGAGGGTGGTGGCCATTGTAAACGTAGGGAGATACGCCTTGTCTCCTTAATCCGGCACATGATGTGGCATCATAATTTATCGCAGCAACAAGCTGGATCCCGCTGCCATAACAACGAGAGCAGGAACTGTAATCTTGCTTCAAATCCGGATTATGTGCGAAATGACCCGCTGGTGACTGTTGCTGGCAAACGATCAGCCCCTACCACCTCCCCTTCTGCTGATTGCAAACGACATATTCCTTCACCGTCAGTCAGATGTGAAACAATTGCTGTGAGCCCTGTCAATCTCAGGGAAATTGACCTGGAATTAGACAATCTCCACGAAAGCGAGGCTGTGAAGAATCTCTCCGTTGCTCAAACACAGCTTGTCAAGGCTCATTCCTCTTTTGCATGTGCCTTGAAGAACTTGCATGCTGATTACGAACATTTCAGTAACATTGGTAAAGACAAAGAGGCATGGTCGGAGGAGAGAAAGCAACTTTTAGATGATGTATCGAGTCTAGAGGTTAAACTGGAGATTGCTCAACATTCCCAATCCTTATTGGAGGATGAACTAGAACTGGTGCGAGGAAATGAAAAGTGTCTGCAGAAACAGCTTGATAGGGCGGTTGAGTCTGAAAGAGAGACTGCCGACGAACTGAACAAATGCCAAAAGCTTCTTGAAGAACGTGATGTGGATATAAAGACTGAAAATGAAACAGCAGATTCCGTCGTATTGATTCCTGGGTTCAGCTTAGAACAGTCGATCGCAATCCGTGCGATTGTGCATCAGTGATGATTATTTCCTGGACAATTGTGTATATACTATGAATCTTTATTCATATATAGTTGAGCAACTTTTTTATGTTGAAGGACATTTAAATGTTGGTATATGATACCCCACGTTTTTTTTTTATTATGAGCTATTGTATAAATGTACATATGAATCGTTTATCTTGTTTCGTTAACATGTTCATAAAATTTCTCCAGTCATTGAATATGTTCACCTCCTTTTAAAATTTTATTTTCGTTGGTTGGGGAGGAGTGTAACGATTCCAGTATGTGAAGATATGAACATTTCCATCAAGCTCCGGGTACCTCCGGGTACCTCCGGACATCTCCGGATATCTCCGGGTAGTACACCCGGGCACCACTAGGAGGCTACATTGCAACCCATGATGATATTGGCAGTTTATATTATGCGATTATTTTATTATTAATTAATCATTCTTATTATGTGATCCGGACTTTAACCATGATGGTTATCATATATTTCTCTATTTATTTACAAGTTTGTACTTATTTCATCATTATATTTATTTAGTTATTCCTGATTTGTATTGCAAACATAGTCTGTTCTTGTGTTGAATATTATTGATATACCCAATGTATTTGTATATTAATCGGGTTGAGGAGCAAGGTCTTCAACCCAACACACAAGGAGGAATAAAGGGAACATATGAAAGAAGTATTTCACTCTTGATGTTTTATCTCGGATTCGCGCTTGGAACATAGAATATTTCAACCCTTGGTCCTTTGGAACTTTAATATAATCCGGCCACTATAGTTCCTTTCCTCCCATCTCCTGCTAACGATATTGGTAATATATTTATTCACGCAGAAGTAAAACCTATACGATCACGAAATATCATTATTTAATATCGATTAATGTTAAGCCGGAGCTGAAAGACAGACGTACATCGATGGCCACATTGACATTGGAAAGAACATAGGCAAGAATCGCAACATAATGATAGCAAGAGGGGAAAGACATAATTAAGGGATAAACGGGTCTTAATGAACGGGTGGTCTTTTTTGCAGTATTCCCCTGTACAGCTGAAACTTCATAACGAAAAATCTTAATACCGCACACATTCTTCAATGCTAAGAAAGAAAAGTACCTAGAAGTCATACAAACAAAAGCTGCCCCGTTCACATACTTGTCACAAGTGTGATGGAATTTGCACTTGCAAGTTTTGCATTCAAGGAGCTTTCATTTGTCGGAGGGCTGTCTGCAGTGGCAAACAACTGGCACATTTTCAATTTCAGCAGGTCGATTTTGGGTGACATGGCAAAGAGCAGTAAATGGGACCAGTGTACCGGACGTAAACGCCTGCATGAGGTGCCTCATAATTTTTGGCTGGTTCCATGCAATAGTCGTTGGGTCCTGTCCATTCATTACACAGGGCTGTGGCAACAGCCAAAGCAAATAGACCACAGTCTGTGTTACCCTTTTGGGTTTGGACATAGGGCCACTCAACGAACAACGAACAACTGGTTGGTATACATGAGCCAGCCGATTTGTTTGAGAAGTTGGGCGGTTGTCCGTCCACTGGCCCCACACCAGATGCTGTCATATATTCTGATGTGGTCTTGTGGGCAGCCTATGTTGGACAGGCAGATCCAATGGTTCTTGAACGCATGTACTATCTGCTCAAACTGGTCCTGGGTAAGACCTTAAAGTGCCTGGTCTTGGGTAAGACCTTAAAGTGCCTTTCTGTCTCTTTTCTGTCTCTCTCTCCCTTCTTCTCTATCTCTATTTCCTGGGTATGACCATAAACTGCCTCCCTCTGAGCTCTCCCGCCCTTGATATAACACTTCAATGTGTTGATAAGGGCGTAAAGCAACCAATCTCACTCACTCCCTCTCAGCTCTCCCACCCTTGATATAACACTTCAAAGTGTTGATAAGGGCGTAAAGCAACCAGTCACACTCACTCACTCCCTCTCAGCTCTCCCGCCCTTGATATAACACTTCAAAGTGTTGATAAGGGCGTAAAGCAACCAGTCACACTCACTCACTCACTCTCAGCTCTCCCGCCCTTGATATAACACTTCAATGTGTTGATAAGGGCGTAAAGCAACCAATCTCACTCACTCGCTCCCTCTCAGCTCTCCCACCCTTGATATAACCTTCAATGTGTTGATAAGGGCGTAAAGCAACCAGTCACACTCACTCACTCCCTCTCAGCTCTCCCACCCTTGATATAACCTTCAATGTGTTGATAAGGGCGTAAAGCAACCAATCTCACTCACTCGCTCCCTCTCAGCTCTCCCACCCTTGATATAACCTTCAATGTGTTGATAAGGGCGTAAAGCAACCAGTCACACTCACTCACTCCCTCTCAGCTCTCCCACCCTTGATATAACCTTCAATGTGTTGATAAGGGCGTAAAGCAACCAATCTCACTCACTCACTCCCTCTCAGCTCTCCCACCCTTGATATAACACTTCAATGTGTTGATAAGGGAGTAAAGCAACCGATCTCACTCACTCACTCCCTCTCAGCTCTCTAGCCCTTGATATAACACTTCAATGTGTTGATAAGGGCGTAAAGCAACCAATCTCACTCACTCACTCTCAGCTCTCCCACCCTTGATATAACAATTCAAAGTGTTGATAAGGGCGTAAAGCAACCAGTCACACTCACTCACTCCCTCTCAGCTCTCCCACCCTTGATATAACACTTCAAAGTGTTGATAAGGGCGTAAAGCAACCAGTCACACTCACTCACTCACTCTCAGCTCTCCCGCCCTTGATATAACACTTCAATGTGTTGATAAGGGCGTAAAGCAACCAATCTCACTCACTCGCTCCCTCTCAGCTCTCCCACCCTTGATATAACCTTCAATGTGTTGATAAGGGCGTAAAGCAACCAGTCACACTCACTCACTCACTCTCAGCTCTCCCACCCTTGATATAACACTTCAATGTGTTAATAAGGGCGTAAAGCAACCAATCTCACTCACTCACTCACTCACTGCACAAAAGGCTGTGTTGGTGAACCCACTAAGCTGCACACATCTGCGAATAGGTTGACAATGTGGAGGCTGTCCACCTGTGGGTGTGGGCCATCTTAACAATGCCTGCCCATGGTTGATCTCATCAGCCAGGCAGCAGCATCCCTTTTGGATGACTTCCATCATCGCCCTAATGATGGATGGAGATGTAATATGGGCTGGCAGGCATGTCACAGGCTTGCTGCCTCCTGTCCTGGCTTGGCGACTCATGAGAATCCTTGCGACACCAAGATTTGCAACACGTTTTCTTTTGGGCCTTGATGTCCTCTTGTCAGCCTGCAGGTTACTGGCTTTCCTTTTTGTTGCTGGCGGTTGGGGGTTGGGGTCCTCAGACTTTACAGGTTTAGGGTCTAGATCACTATCCTTCCTTTCTGTCATTGCTGTCAGAGCCAATGGCAGTGACCATTTTAAGAAAAGTTTCTTGGTGTTTCTGCCTCTGAATGTCATCCCTTTTAACCCCTGTGCTGATGACATCCCAAATAGAGAGATCAACATTTGGTAACTGGAGACACAAAGTATTGAGGGGGTGAGCAAACTTTTCGTTAATCTCCTTAACTTTCTCGGGAGCAACTTTCTCAGGAGCAACTTTCTCGGGAGCAACAACATTGGTCATCCCAAATTCAGTAAACTCTGCCACTGCTGGCTCATGAGGCAAGGCCACACTCGAGTCTAACTTCGCTTGAGTAAGAAGTTAAGGTTAAGTAACCTCTGAATGGACGGAACTTACTTTTATCAACAGGGATCCCTTTTTTGACATAAAGAGTTTATCCTTGAGAGCCAGAAATCTGACATTAATTGGATCAGGTCTCCTCCCATCTTCCTGCTTTTTGGAGACAATTCGGTATGTTTCATCTAGTTTTTATTTCTAAACGAGGGGATTACCATCCTTATAATTTGAGCAGCAGTGTTCACAACATTCTCATTGCGTTTTGCCATCACGCCATTAAATATTAGTTTTGTCTCAACTTGGTGTCGACGTCGTTATTGATTGTTCTTTGTTTTTTTAAGTTTGTGCGTTAAGAATTGTACATGATGTTCTAATTCCATCACTCTCTTTTCCAGGAGGTCAGAGCGATCATCTTGTTCATTATTTTGTATGATCTCGTCCGTGAGATTGGTCGCAACTTCGGAGCAGAGCATCACGCCATTAAATATTATAGTTTTGTCTCAACTTGGTGTCAACATCGTTATTGATTTTTCTTTGTTTTTGCAATTTGTGTGTTATGGAATTAGAACATCATCTCTTTTACAGGAGGTCAAAGGGATCATCTTGTCCATTATTTTGTATGATCTTGTCCGTGGATTCTGGTGTTTGCGTCAGGTGAGGATTCCGGTTGGACCTTTGTTGAATCTCTTCAAGCTTGTACCGGGGGTTGTCATCGGATCAGTTGCTTGTGTACTAAAACAACAATATGCATTATGGCTGACCTTGGCGGGACTGTTGTTTGCCTTCAATTATCACTCAGGTGTGACTGAAGTCACATAATCGTACGGATATTATGTTATGTAGACCTAAAAGGCTATTGTAGATGAATAAGAAGTAAGTAAGAATGACCCTCACACGATGGTAGTATTTTGAAATTATTTGAACAGTCCAGGATGGTCAGGCAGACTTAACGAACATTTTGACTTGGTTAAAAATTATCCCACTGATGTGTATTGACAGGCCAATTTCTGCAGCATCTACACTAAACTGGGCCCTGTGGATATCGCAGAACTGACAGAGGTATGGCGTATGACTAAAGTTTGTCTGCAATCCACATACAGCTGGATTGTAAACTAAATCATTTCACTCATCTCATCTGATTTCACTAACCCTCACTGCCATGATGTGACTCCACTTGGATGTTGTCATGGCATTAAGCAACCATCACTGACTAACTCCACCCAGTTGGTGCTGACCCAAGTTGTCCCCAGCGATGCATGCTAAGCCAACAGATACTCTCCTCCCATTCACACACAGTACATTTAACTCAAGGTCCCTTAAATCATCAAGAGGTCTGAAAATGGTCTTCATTCCAAACTCTGAAACATGTTTGTCATAGCAAAGAATGACGTGTTGCATGTTGTCTCTTTTTGAACGGTTCTCTGGAAGGATGTTTAGCAAGGTGAAGTAGACCCCCAGAAGCTTGTGTTGGGTCTTGACTGACCCCAGTACGTTCACCACCTCAGGCATCTTGAAACAGCAGAATTCTAACACATGGTCCATCTTGCTGATTAAAATAAACATTGTCTTTACACACCCTACCCTAGGTACTAGAAGCAGTGGTCGTTTCTTAGGAGTACAGGATTGCGTTAAGACCACTGGTTGTAGGTGTAGTTCAAGTAGGTTGTAGGTGTGGTTCAAGATGTAGTAGCTCGTACTAAGATTTGTCCATTTGTACGGCTGTTCACTCTGGATCGATTTGTCCATTTGTATGGCTGTTGACTCTGGATCGATTTGTCCATTTGTAGGGACTTGACTCTTGAAATACAACGAGAAACCATAAGCCTATTTTACTGAGCAATGATACATACAGAATGAAAGTTTGCCAAGTTTAACAAATGGCAATTTACCATACTGATAATATAGTTACCATACTTGTACTGATAATAATAGTGTACTGTAACGGATATCTGATATTATTAGTGTACTGTAACTGTACTTATAAACAAATAATGTCCTAGATTCGCAAGACTGGTACAAACTCCTGGTGTTGCTTGACTGAATATACTTTATGAGAAAATTATACTTTATATGAGAAAATTATAACATCTTGTACCTCCATCAAACATCCTGTGTGTACCTCCGTCCTCTATTACCACTCAAAGAGACCTACCTCTGAACATGAAGACACTTACCTCAGAAGATGAATGACAAAAAACGTGTACTCAAGCCTATCAAAATACAAGAGTAAAAGTAAAAGCAAAAGCAATGTTAATATTATCACAGGTCATTTGATCATAGGTAACCAGTCTAGACCGGAGGTTAGACAACTAAGTATCCAACAGTAATTCAATATTTCTTAGGGAAGAATGATATAATTTGGACAGTGCGCACAATACAGGTGAACGTTGTACAGGTGACAAATGTTAAAGAAGTTCTATCATAGTAATAATAATAAATATCAGTATGAAAGCCTATAATCAGTATTGACCCAGGTATGAAAGTCTATAATCAGTATTGACCCAGGTATATTTCCCCAGTCATGGTCGTTTGGGTGCCTTTCTCTAGGCCATGTGTAGAGGCATGTAGTTTGCTGTTATGCACTACCATGGATGCCACTATCTTCTGGTCGGGCTCTATCGTTATTCTTGTCATTGTCCCGACAGTTTTTTGATTAAGCACCTTTCAGGGACCCCACAGTCGTCTTCTGCAGGACCTAATGGTGTTATATTATAGGGAGCGATGGAATAAGAAGGTCCGTTCACAGCAATGACTATTATAAGAGTGTTTATTGTAACTGCGTTGGTGGGTGACGCGGAGGTCACCCACGTGACTGGGCACGCAGGCCTGTCACTCTGTGAGAGGGGGGTCACTACCCAATACATACATACATGTTAATAATACAAGGATAATACATAATAAAGGCATAAAATAAAGTAGTAGTTAACCTATATATAGCAATGGCACTGTCCATTTTCATTTTGAGTAAATTAATTTCTATTTCTAGTTTTCTACTTTATGATGCCCATATATTTGGCTTCACTGTTTTGGTAATATATATTGGCAACCAATTTATTGCCTTACTGTTTAATAGTGCCTTACTGTTTAACAGTTTTATAGATCTTTATTGTTGAACATCTCAGATCCTCCAGTATCTCAGATATCTAACCCTCCAGTATCTCAGATATCTAACACTCCCTAAATCTGTGTTTCGCCCTGTAATTGGCTAAATTTACAAAAGTTGGTCAATGTAGCCTAATCAAGAGATCCATGTAATCAAGAGATCCATGTAATCAAGAGATCCATGTAATCAAGAGATCCATGTAATCAAGAGATCAATGTAATCAAGATTAAACTACTAATAGGCCTGCTATGCCTGCTATGGCTCTTCTCTTCTAAAAAGCATTTTGTATTTCATCAATTGCAATAAATATTTTTGATTGATGGGCTGTGGTGAGAAGGGGGTGGGGGAGGGGAACATGTTGGGTAAGGGGGTGGGGGATCTGTTCAGGTAAGGGGGCCTACAGTCTTTATGGTTGTACTCCTTCAACAGTTCCAAGTGCAGATTTTACTTATACCTCAGAAAAATGTTGTGGAATTGCTGGAGCACACACAGCCTCAGGTGGTAGTTATCGGTGAAGGGCCTGTTTCTGAGGAGCTGTGTTGCTCGGATCCGCTGATACCTGACCAGCTGATACCTGACCAGCTGATACCTGACCAGCTGATACCTGACCAGCTGATACCTGACCAGCTGATACCTGACCAGCTGATACCTGACCAGCAAGTATCCATGATGTCTAGCAAGGACTTGGATTTGATGAATCACCTCCCCCAGCATCTTCTTGTGCCTTGACAGGCGTGAGATCCCCATACACAGGTCATCCTTGACTGCAGGAGTGGTGCTCCTCCAAGACAAGTCGGCACTATTGAAGTAGTAGTATGATGCCATGGTGTTGTGCCTTCAAGTGTTGACTGCAGGAGTGGTGCAAGACAAGTCAGCACTATTGGAGTAGTAGTATGATGCCATAACGCATCTTTTAATTTCATCAATTACAATCAAATATCTTTGGGCTGTGGCCGGGTAACGGGGCTGGGAGTTCTTGGGTTAGGGGCCTGAGGGATCTGGTCAGGTAAGAGGCTGGGGGATCTGGTCAGGTAAGAGGCTGGGGGATCTGGTCAGGTAAGAGGCTGGGGGATCTGTTTGAATTGAACAGTCAAATCTTTTGAAGTTTTGATGGGCCCTGAAGAGGGCCGTTGGTTGGGCCCTGAAGAGGGCCGTTGGTTGGGCCCTGAAGAGGGCCGTTGGTTGGGCCCTGAAGAGGGCCGTTGGTTGGGCCCTGAAGAGGGCCGTTGGTTGGGCCCTGAAGAGGGCCATTGGTTGGTGTCTTAATGGTAGCTTACATGAAGACTTCCTCCAACCCGTCATCATCCTCGTCACCAGGTTGGACCACCCATTCAAGGCGATCGACTAGCCCAGACAGGAAGCCGAACGCATACTCGTGGTCGTATTCCTGTCTGAGCTTATCAACCTCTTCCAGGAGCTCAAGGTGAAGTCTCTCCGTGAACTGGCACAACATGCAGCGGAAGTGGTACAGCACGGTCAGTCGGAGGGTCGGATGCCAAGGACCGCTTTGTGGGTTGGCTGCCAAGGACCGCTGGTACCGGGTCAACCAGTCCTGGTGTTGGCTGTCTAGGACTCTGGCACTGAGGATTGCACTCCCCAGTGCTGACTCCCGCGTGGACAGACGGCCGATCCTCGATATCAGGTCAGAAGCCATGTTGAGTTGTGTTGTCTTCAAGTGTTGCCAAATGAATGATGACAACGGACGGGAAAGGCTGGCTTTTATATTGCTCTGAGTGACAAGGTGCGAAAACAGAGCAAGCCATGAATTCATAGCGCAAGCCATGAGTGCATAACGGCGAAAGCCATGCACCGCATCGCTGAGGAAATCGAAGCAAACACCTACTACAGGTGTTGCTTTTATGTTTTTTGTTTCGCTGCCTTGATGTTCAGGGAGTCGTAAGTGGGAGTCATAAGCAATCAACAAGCACTTTTTACTGAGTCATATAGTTACAACAGTAATAGATACCTTAGTGTACAGCTAGATCAAGCTATAAGCTCAGAAACAAGATTTTCACTAACCATCAAGTCGGTAAGACTTGTATCTGATCCTCCATTTTGGGATTTCTGCATGTGCCCGCAGTAAATAAGTCAATACTAGGTATTATTTCTGTTTACAGGCATTGTAATTCTGGTATTATAGGAAATAATTTTTTTTATTATACCTTTGGGGGAGTTGGTATGATACACCCATAGGCTTAAGCACTGGTCGTCATATCACAGAGAGCGGGTAATACGGCCACCGTATTACCCGCTCCCCGCCGTATTACCCGCACCTAATGAACAAAATAGTCCCGATCGTATTTTTTTATATTTCTATTTAAATAATTCCTTCTGCACAAAAAATACACATAATATCAATCGACCAAGGATAAAGGAAAATAAACCAGTAACTTATTTTCCCTATTTAGTTGACGTTATAATCGATCAAAGGTGTAGGTAGAAACTAACCACCGCCGCAGGCGCTTATGAGAGCAGGCAACTGTCAACAAAATGATGGGTCTGACTAATGCCTCCCTTAGTTACGGTATTGAAGCTGTCACTGGGAGACGTTGATCGTTTTCCCGATTTTCTCTCGAAATAATGAACCTAGGAACTTCAAATGAAAAGTTGAATCGAAGAATCATATGTATAAATGCGATTTTGCTAAAGAATATCAACGATTTAAAGCTGTGGAATTGATTCGAGGTGCCTATATCTTAGGGTGGCTGCTGACAGGAACCCGCTGACAGTAGCCTATGCCTCCCTTACGGTATCGAATGAAGCTGTCACCGGGAGTAGTCACGAACAATTCTGATCAAATGAAGGAAATACACTAAAATCGTTCCATGTATTTTAAATCGTCCAAGTATTTTAAATCGTATTCATGTCTTAATGATGGTAATTAACCGGAAATTAAGCGAAATAATGATTCAAAATAGCACTACATTCTGCAGGACTTGTCACAACCCGGCATTGAGCGCATTGATATGTACTAATAGCAAAGACCCGGAACTATATACAAGGTGGGAGGGGCAGCGCAAGTGGACGTTTTGCCATCGATTTTCATCGAATTCCAACTATTTTCCAGATAAAATGTCGAAAAATGTATCGTTCCAACCTCTATTAAGGTGATAATAAATGCAAAAGTGCATTCGGGACGATCTGTCGGGCCATATTTCCCTTGGGCTACGTGATTTTCGGTTCATTCGCTACGCTCATTCACCGAAAATCACTACGCCCGTGGGAAATATGGCCCGACAGATCGTCCCTCATGCGCTTTTGCCTATATATCGATTTCTGCCATAGCGGATATTTTTTTCTGCCATACAGTTATCTATCAATGAAATTGCTTCCGATCGTGGATATCACATCAGAGCACATCCGTTTATTAACTTTGACATGTGTGGTCCATGGCACACATCGCCCATCTTGAATGGTTGTATAAATTAGCTTGTCTTGAAAGTAGAATAAATACCAATATTGTAATGTATGCAGTCGTTTCTATTAATGTATGAAGTCGTTTCTATTGTGTTTTTACTACTGTTGGTTTCTATATTATCTACAGGACTCTCTCATGATTCACGGTAGCCTGCTCGCCCGGGGATGGGGGTGGAATTTGATGCTATTAGAAACACATCTATACCTTTTCGGTTGGTCCATATTTACTATTAGAAACCCATCTATATTAGGAACCCTATATTGACTTCTTATAACTGTCTGCGCTTATTTGAGGGATGGGAACAATATATTGGTTGGCGAGGGCCAAAGGGGAAGGGTTTGGGGTCAACAGTGATGTGAATAATTTGATCTCTTGAAATAATTTGGGGCCTTCATAAGGGCCGTTTTTTTCCCCAGGGAGTTAATCCCACCCTTGTGTGTACACACCTATGTCCACGCCATAATCTTCCATTAAATCATCTGCAATCTCATTTATTTCGTTGATGACTCTTCTGACGTATATCTCATCTGCGCTTTTGTCGGTTTTCTCTGCTTTGAAATTAATGCACTGATAGTTATTACAGTTTGGCTAGATTATTGGGTCGAACATCTCATTAACAAAAATGTCTCTGGTCTGGATGATCTCTTCTTTAATTGCCCTTTTGATATATTTTACAACAAGGGCCGCAGCGTGCTGTCCAGGGCCTGTCCCACATCCCAGCTCCCAGTAGGCCATGTCTATCATGTGTAGATCACAGCCGGGCAAGAGAATTTCCGTCAGGTCTCATGCAACTTTGAAGGCTCCTCCTTGATGTCTGTCTAAATTTTCGAAGACTAAGATATGTTTAATTTACTTGCATTTTCAGGGTATCCACCTCTTTGTCGATTTGACTGATTTTAGTTGCGTTATATTGGCTCTCTCGCTTGTTCTCATCTATCTTAGACTCCATGGACTCCAACGCTACATCTATTTTGTTTTCTCTTTGGATCATTCCATTGATCTTATCTATCAGTTGCTTAATCCAAGCTTTTACATAATCTTTCTCCTGTTTGTCTTTCTTCATGAGATCCTCAGATTGGGTTTTTTTCGGCTTGCCTCAAATTAATAATAGCTTTTAGCATGTCAGCCTTTGTTTCATCTTTGACTTGCGCAGCCATTGTTACTATTACTATTTTTTATTATTACAGCTTGAAGTTACAATTTTATATTTTGTATTAATATTCCAGAAAACATGGTTTTCTGTCCATAACTACTTAACTTAGACCCATGACCCATGAAAGTAGAGTTCCATGACAGTTTCATTACAATTAAATGTGTTCTAAATTTTAACATGTTATTGCTTATAAACACAAATGCACTTCACTTCCATTATTATGGTAACATTATGATGAAATTTTCACAACAAATGATTTACAAATGAATCTGATGCAATAACCTACCCAGAATCTCCAAGTAAAAAGAAATAACCAAACTCTCCATTGTACCCCAAACGGTATATCTCTGAGGTTCGAAATACATAAGCGTCATTAACACTCCCAGGAAATAAAGGGTCAACATGGGTGTATTTCTGTGAAGAATTTGAGACAACCTGTAATATAGAATTATCACTTTGCCTCTGTTTGAATGATGATATGCAAGTTTTAAATCAGATACAAATACAAATAAATATTTATGGATTTAAAACATTTATTCAACTAATATTTGGCAAACTTAAGTTCTTGAGTTCAATTGATATGTAGTAACTACATCAAAAAATTACTCAGCATAACCTTCAAACTGGCAGTGTTTTCTATTAATGTACACAGGTTCATACTCTCTAGGTTGAATTAGGCGGATGTGACTACCATCTATACAGCCCATCACAAATGTGATGTGTTTCAGGAAAATGAGTCATAAGTCGCAAAAAATAGATTTTGAGATTCTATTATATTTGAAAAGATGAGATCAAGCCGTTTCCAATGATAGTAAACAGTCTAATGAAATAATAAGTATTTCTAGATTTTAAGTTTGATATTTTCGTTTTTGAAAAAAAAGTTTCCAATATTTCTGGGAGTCATTAAACAGTAAAGTAACTACATGTAGTCCATATGAGGACCTTTAAAACGAAAGGATATATTACATAGATTGTCCTGATATTTGATACCTCGATTGATATATCCATGAGGAATAAACTCCCTAAAAATTAGAACATTGCAATAATGTGATCTTATGAAAAAAACCACTTTGAAAAATATCAATTTTGCGACTTATGACTCATTTCCCTGAAACACATCACAAATGGTTTTTCACCGTGCCGTCCATGTAACCCTGCGGCAACCTCAGTTCTCTGGTCCAGAGTCTCAGGCCACTGTATGAACTGATCCTTGACATCATAGAAGAAATTACTGACATCTTTGACAGCCCTGGAGACGTCGACTTATGTGGTCACCTATAATGCTGTAGTAAGCCCCAGTGGCAAAGTACCTTACACCTAGGCACATCTACAATAGAATACAAAATAGTGACATTAAGGAGAGGATTGGGGCAATATTTTCTGAAAATATTGAGGAAACTTGAGCACAAAACGCGAGGAAATGTCGCTTTTGGAATTTTTGCATAGAATTAGCATACATAAAATAAATCACAAATGAATATTTCACTCATCTATATAGATCCCTGGTCATATTTAAGGCACTGGTAGCCTCAGCATCAGGAATATTAGCCGTTACAGTGAAACTGATCATCTCCCTGGCATATACTTCAGTTGAAAGAAAACTTTAAAAAATAATAAACTAAATCGAAAAGTAGAGCATATAACATCTAAATTATACCTGTTTTTTTGTTGTTTTTTATTTATACTAGGTACAACAGGTATCCCTTTTCAGGGTTTCTTGTCCGCCTCTAGTTGTTTTGGGGTATGATAGGGGAGATCTAACTGATTTGATAAGTTTTGTGATTTTCAGTGTATTTAAGTGCGCCATTTTGCCACTCAAATCGTGTGATGGACTGTTAATGGTTCCGTTGTCAAACAAGAAAAAATAAAGTATACATAGAGTTCAGAGCAAGGTTTGAGTTGTATGTTTCTATACTTAGTGAAGCCATTTTGCTGATCCAAAAGCTTGAGCTTTTAATGACTTTTTAATGAGCTTTTAATGACTTTTTAATGAGAGTTTAGGTAGACCAGAGCGCCACTGGCAAATCAAAGGTGCAATTGTAATAACAATAAGATTAGATATGAAATAATTGGAAGACATAGACATGTACATTAGAGTCAGGACCAAATCACTGGTAAAGGTTGAGTGTGTGGTCGACTTAGAGATTTATTAGAATCATAAGCGAATCTAGTGAACAATACTAGGTTAGCAACACTATTTATATAACCTCAGATGTACAGTCCAAAACACAGGCAGTCTTTAACTCCCATAATAAATGTTTGAGTCGTACTATGCTAAAGTTACCCTTTCTATGATTCATTAGAATAAGAAAAATGAAATAAATGAAATAAAATTTAAAGTAACAGGTATGAAACGAATTACTATTGCTAGGGTTTAGGAAGCTTCTAACCACAATTAAAGGTTTTCTTTATGTGTGCGGAGGCTTCCTTTTGGGTAATTCCATATCAACAGTTGATCTTATATTGCGATAAATAGATATTTTAGAAAAGATTTTCTTCACAAATTTAGTGTTTGTTTCCTTTGAGAAATGAATGCCATCCCAGGTAGTAGATGAATAGCGGTGGGAGATGTAACCATTCCTTATTTTGTGAGTGTGGCCTTCAAAGCTTGGAGTGATAAGCTTCAGTTTCCTATTATTCTTGCGGATGAGCTTATTGATGTTGAGTATAGCTTGGTTAATGATTGCTTGATCGTAAGGAGAGGTCCCATCCTGTTTGTTGTACATAAAGAAACACCCACTATTTCACAGAGAATTACTAGTCTGGCCAAGGCTCTAAGTTTCGGGAGAGAAGATGTCATTTCAGAGAAAACTGACTCAACTAATTCCTTAGAGTTATCCTTAGATGGGACAATATTGCGATAGCTTAGTTTTGTAGAGAAGTTGTTTATACCTCCACAAAAGTATAGTAGATCAAACTGGAGAAAATCAAACAGGATGATAGCTTGGTTGGTAATTGCTTCACAGGTTCCTCCAGGTACTGATACAGTAGTGATCCTAAGATCATGGCAGTTGTAATTGTTGGACAACTGGTTTACAATAGGCTCCCATCTTGCAACTTGTGAGTTGCCCAGTATAAGAATATGAAAGGGAGGCATATGTAATGTGTTTCAGGAAAATGAGTCATAAGTCGCAAAATTGATATTTTTCAAAGTGTTTTTTCAGAAGATCACATTATGGGATGTTTTAATTTTTGGAGACTATCACTTATAGTTATATCAATCGATGTATCAAATATGAGGACAATCTATGTAATATATCCTTTAGTTTTGCAGGTCCTCATATGGACTACATTTAGTTACATTACTGTTTATTGACCCCCAGAAATATTGGAAACTTTATTTTCAAAAACGAAAATATCAAACTTAAAATCTAGTAATACTTATAAGATTGTTAGACTGTTTACTATCATTGGAATCAGCTTGATCTCATCTTTTCAAATCTAATGGTATCTCAAAAATTATTTTTAGCGACTTATGACTCATTTTCATGAAACACATCACATATGTGTTATACTATAACATAAGGTCATGAAAAAAGTATGCATATCTCTCTTTACATGATGATGAATATGCATTAACGACTATAGACTAACTCATAAGGAATAGCCTTGAGGAAGTGAGAGACTCAATAATCAATACCTATTTGTGCATTTAGAAATGACTGTAGTGATCTTTATTTTCTCACAAACAAAAATGTATCAGATATAAAAATTCCCATCTGCCGCATCCTCAAACGATGGCGCATCTTTTTGAAAACATCCTTCCTTTGATACTATAGTTTACTTTGAGCATTCTTTTGCCCGTTTAGGGTAGGTCTTCCTCCCTAGGTCAGGGACAGCATCTGGTCCTCGGCGTTTAAGGGAGGTTGGATCATCGATCATTTTTTACTGAAATTTTGTTGAACACATTATTAGATTATTATTTTGCATGCATAAGAGGATGCAAAGTGAATATATATGTGATGTGTTTCAGGAAAATGAGTCATAAGTCGCAAAAATGATATTTTTCAAAGTGTATATTTTATAAGATCACTTTATTGGAATGTTTTGATTTTTGGGCAGCTTATCACCTATAGTTACATCAGTCGATGTGTGAAATTTCAGGGCAATATATCAAATATATCCTCTCATTTTAATGGTCCTCAGATGGAGTATATTTAGTTACTTTACTGGTTATTGCCCCACAGAAATATTGCAAACTTTTCTTTTCAAAAATAAAAATATCAAACTTAAAATCTAGAAATACTTATTAGATTATTAGACTGTTTACTATCATTGGAATCGGCTTGATCTCATCTTTTCAAATATAATGGTATCTCAAAATCTATTTTTTGCGACTTATGACTCATTTTCCTGAAACACATCACATATGGGAATTCTCATATCAAATATACATGTTAACATAAATCACAAACTTAACTAGCCTATCAAACAACATGATTACCACTTTGTGGCTTATGTTGTGGGGGACCCAGCTGAGGCTTGGGGGACCATTTTTGATGAAAACATTAATGAAGTCAGACTCCCCATCTTCACCACATTTGGTCAAAATACGAGAGAACTGTTTCTCCATGTCTCTTATTTGGCGCAGTTGCTTTACCTCCCATGCTTGGGTGAAGAGTTCTCGCCACTCTTCTTCGGTGTAAGACACCATCAAGGCTTAAAATATAAATAGTAAATATATTACTAACAAAATATAAATAGTAAATATATTGCTAACAAAATATAAATAGTAAATATATTGCTAACATTCGATTTCTTTTCTCTGTCTCTATTTCCTGGGTATGATCATAAACTGGTACCCTTAGTTATAATTTCGCGATCTGCGTTTGTGAGTGAAAAATCGACTCCTTTCTCTGCGAAAATGGGAACAAAAATTAGTACACATTTGTTCCCTGAGTGTTTTCTGTCTCTCTCTCCCTTCTTCTCTATCGCTATTTCCTGGGTATGATCATAAACTGCCTCCCTCTCAGCTCTCCCGCCCTTGATATAACCTTCAATGTGTTGATAAGGGCGTAAAAGCAACCACTCAGTCACTCCCTCCCTCTCAGCTCTCCCGCCCTTGATATAACACTTCAAAGTGTTGATAAGGGCATAAAGTCACCAATCTCACTCACTCACTCACTCGATTGGATAAATATTCAATCAAGGCATGATCTCTATTTATCTTCTTTTATTTGTCAAGTCAAATGTTTGGCTCGATAATGTGTGTGTGTTTGGGGGGGGGGGGGGATGTTTCTTCAGGGAGGTTGGAGGCTAGAAGAATATTTGTTGCTGTTTATTTTTACTTTAATTGTCATTTCCCTAAGAAAAGTAAAATTTACCTCGGAAAACATTCTTGAGGTGTTCAATGTGCACCACCTCCTGCATTCCCATTTACTCTACTATCAGCATTGTATGCATCTCCTTCACCTTCTCCTTCTTCACCTCCTTCACCTCATTTGGCATCACCTCCCCTCTTCCTCTTCCACCAACTCCTCGTCCTTTTCCACATCTGGTTCCACTACCTTCTCTTGCACCACATTGTTCTGTCTCAAAGTGCCTATTTCAGCTGTAATGAAAAACAGAAAAGTGGCACTTTTGAATGGCTGAGCTTGCCATCACTATTTCACTTACTTGTATTCATCCCAGATAACGGAGAAAAATTTCATAAGCATATTTTGTTAATCAACCTTTAAAATGGTCCTTTTTTTTTTACAAAACACTGTAACAACTAGAATTTATGATATTGGCAATTGATATTTATAAGTATTTAATAACTTATGAACAAGTCTAAGTATATTGTATACCAGTATTCATGCCTTAATCATATATTGTATATATTCCAAGTAACTCAAATTTTACAACTAATGAATAAGGTCTTACCTCTCATGTCATCAAAACCCTTGCACATTGCTGCTTTCAGGCTACACATTTCCACATGAGTTTGAACCACATGGTCCAATATAGATTCAAGGATGGTCTCTGTGCGGCTAGTTTGTAGGTTTGCTTTACCCTTTGTGCTCAGACTAGTTTGTGGGGTTCCTTGCGATGTTGAAGAGTTTTGACTTTAGCCTTTGTAATAACATCCTGCTTCATGTCAGCAATCTGGTTTGTTTTATCTGCATATATAAATCCTTGATAAACATCACTAACTCTGTATGGATTATGTTGAGATGGGACTTCAAAGAGAACACATAGTCCAGCACGTGGTGACCCACTCAACAGGTCCCAAATATGTCCCAAACATGTATTTTTCTGCTTAGTGACAAGGACATGGATTGAAATCTGTTCGTTACCCCAGCGAGCATAGTCCTCTGCATTCTGGATCGTATCACCATGCTTTACCACATTATCTGCCATACATTTGGAGACTGCTCCCACACCATCACAGGGCCCCTTGCCATGACCTGCCTCAAGGTATAGCCACGATATAGCATTGATGTTGAATACCTTTGAATGCCTGGCTATGATTAAGAAGATGGAGATATTTTTGTGTTGTGATGGTGGTGAATCGCTGATGTAGTGAATCTGGTTCATGAAGTTGGGGACCAAATCTTGTAAGGCATTGATAAGCTGCTGAATAATGGCATAAATCATGACAGCATTGTGCATTGTGCTTTCGCTCATCCACAACTAGTGCAACGCACTTCAACTTCAGATGACCATCCACATTGAAGTGGGCAACGGCAGGGTGTACTGTGACCTGGGATCGGCTGTAATACCCTGATTGGACTGCACTTCCAGTTGCCCAATTTTCTGCGAGGTCCATCTGCACTGTTATGTGCCCAAGTGGCAGATTGGACTTTAGATTGCCTGATACTGAGCAATCACACATTCCTCGGGAGCTTGGAAAGAAATGAAGTCTCCATCACTGCTTTCCAAGTTTTGAAAGGTGATGTGGGTGTGAGTGACGTTGTGTCTCAAGGTCTGGCAGGCCTCGTTCACCATGAAACTTGAGGCAAACTGGTCCAGGTTCGACAGACAAGCCACAGCCGCGAACAGCACAAACACGGAGTCGCATGTTCTCATGTTGTGCACAGCGGCGATTCCTACTAGCATTAGCCATGGTGAGTTTCGCCAAAAGTCGCAGAAAGCGCTGAAGCTTACTGAAAAATTTGCGATGGAGAATGTGTAGGTAGTCTTGAAGGATGTATTTTTGGTGTTTCACACCTTTCTTCTCTATCTCTATTTCCTGGGTATGATCATAAACTGCCTCCCTCTCAGCTCTCCCGCCCTTGATATAACCATATCAAATGTGTTGATGAGGGCATAAAGCAACCAATCTCACTCACTCACTCTTGCCAGGCATGCAGCTGGAGTTGATGGGCAGCAGCAGCCAGTCCAACACCACCTTGTGGATGTCCCCTTGGTGCATCTTCCACAAGTCACCACGGTTTGTTTTGGCTGATCCTGACATGCACTCTGAGAGCCTGACCTCACACAGCACCAACACAACTTTTTTCCACCTTCTCAGAATGAAACAAGGCCCTCACATATTTCAATTTCATCTCTTGACTCTCGCAGGGTTCTGGTCACAGCATGACATAGTGACTGTCTGGGAAAGGCCAGGCACCAGACTTGGACTTGCCATTCATCTTGAGTTTGTTCCTGGTAGCTGTTCTTGGTGTCTCAGTTCTGAGGTCCCTAGGCGCATATATGGGTGTGGTGTTCAAAGGAAGGGCATTCAAACATTTAGCAGTTGGACAAGGTATATCACAAAGATCATCAGAAGGAGGCGATGGTGGAGAGGATATATTCATGTGAATATTGTCAGTGGATGGTGATGAGTTAGATGGAGTATGGGAGGTGTTCGGGCAGGTGCAGGAGCAATGGAAGAGGTAGATGTTGGTCTTGATGTTGGACGGATGATCCGTTTAGAAAGAAGGCAAAGTGAAGAAGGTAGTAATCGGGGGCCAAGTAGATGTTTCCTTGAAGGAAAACGGTGAGCCAGCAAGAGACCTAGGAAGTTTTCAGATATTCTAGATTCAAACTAACAATTCATGTGGGTCATGTTAGGTCCATGTTTTTGTGAGGTACTAGAGGGTTGTGAAAATCTGCATTTGTGCTTCCCATTAAATATAATAAGTGATGAAAGGAATTGAAAGAAGGCAACAACATTATTATTTTGTAGTTAAAATTTATATGTATTTTTTTTTTTAAAACGTTTATTATTTCACATATATACTGAAAAGGCAGAAAAACACTTCGCTAACAGCAAGCGTTGTTAAAGGCCATCTGCTCGAAGGCAATATCAGATGCAAAGCGATTACATTATCTCAAAAACGGTGAAATCATCATTACAATTTGATATCATATTTCAGAAATGTTTAAGTAATTATAATAATAATAATAATAAGTCACATGTTGGGAACGGGATGAAAAGAGAAATGATGAGAGATGTGAACTATACAATATTCATAACTTTACAGAGAGGTGTGAGTGAGGCGGGAGGAAGCTGAGCGAGCCTCTGATTATCTAAACCGTCTTATCAAGAAAGTGTTTCTTGATGAATATCTTGAAGACATTTTTGTCTTGAATGTTACATAATCTTATGGGTAATTTGTTCCAGTTATTAGCAGTCTGGTAATGAAGTGATTGTCTATCTACTTCTTTTTTTGGAATAAAAATTTGTAGGACGGGGGCATCGAATAATCTTGTGGCTCTGTTATGGTGAGGAATTAATTCTGCGTCGATTTTACTGACAGAGAGGAATGCTAATTTACATAATAAAAACTCGATCCTATGCACCACCCTCATAGTATTTGTCGTAGAGTGTATAAGGTCAGTTGGCGTTCTCAGGGGACATCTTAGGGCGATTTTTAAAGCTTTATTCTGTAATCTTTGTATGGCTATAATGGTCTTTTGATTGCATCGACTAATAAATGGTGCACTGTAATCTATGATGGAGAGAATATTGGATTTAACCATTGTGATGGCACATTTTTTGGTGAGGTTTGGTCTGATTAGAGCTAGTTGATGTATTCGAAAGTGGAGTGATTTCAGTAATATGTTGCTTTGTTCCAAAAAATTTAGGCGGTGGTCAACATTTATACCTAGGTAGTTATATTGATTCACTCGTTCAATAATTTCATTATTAATTTTAATCTCCAAATTGATGTTTTCTTTCTTTTTCTCACCAAAGACCATCGTTTTAGTCTTACCAATATTAATAAGGATTTTATTTCGTATCGACCAGTCATGGAAAATTGCAAGATCAGAATTCATATTTCGTGTTAGATCTTGTATATTATCACCAGACGTATATAGGACTGTATCGTCAGCGTATAAGATATAATTTGAGGTCAATAGTAATTTGTTAATATCATTTGAAAAAATTAAATAGATAATCGGCCCTAATATCGACCCCTGAGGAACGCCGCATGTAATCTGCAAGGAATCTGCGTAATGGTTACCAAGTTTCACAGTTTGTGACCTTTCCGAAAGATAAGAAGCAAGCCAAGATAATGCATAATTTTTAAATCCAATATTCGATAGTTTTTTTTTAATAATTTCATGATTTACGCTGTCAAATGCTTTACTAAAGTCAATAAAAGTGGCTATTGTATAATGGTTATTGTTATTATTCTTATTTATATGGTTTACTAATTCATAAAGGGCTTCGTGCGTGCTTCTATTCTTTCTAAATCCAAACTGGTGGTCCGAAATAATTTTATTAGTATCTAGGTGATCCCATAGCTGAATAGAAATATACCTCTCAAGCATTTTGCCTGCGATGTGGGTGAGTGCAATAGGTCTGGTATCTTGGGCAGTAACAGCATTTGGTACCTTCGGTATCGGCTTAACTATTGCTAGCTTCCATTTGGATGGAAATATACCTTGTGTAATCGATAGGTTCATAATATACAATAATTGGTCAATGACAATATTAAAACAATCTTTATACATTCTTGATGTGAGTTCTCTACAGCCAGAAGACTTGGAAATATCTATTTCCGAAAGTAAATTGGATAAACTTTCTTTGGTAATATTATTAAATTTATCACATTTTCTAATGTTAATCTCCTCATGTATTATTGGCGGGATATCTGGGATTTTCTTCTGAATCTTTTCTCCTATTGTACAGTAATGTTTGTTCAGGAAGTTTGCCGAATCTGGTTGGTTAAGCTCTAAATTGTTATTATCTCTAATTGTTGTGATATCTTTTCCTTTTTTTGCAGTAATTTCGTTGAGTGTTCTCCATAATTTTTTACTGTCATTCGTATTAGTATTGAGGATATTTGTGTAGTAATTAGTTTTGGCTCTTCTTAGGAGCTTATTAACATAATTTCGTTGATTTCTGGCTGCATTGATCTCATTTGGATCTTTTGTTTCATTTGCAATCTTATATAAATCATCTCGTATCTTACACGCGTCCACTATATCTCTATTATACCATTCAGGCTTGTTACTTTGGAAATAAACACTCTTCCAAGGAGCTATCTCATTAACTGCATTGATCAAGGTCAAATTGAGGAACTCCCAGGCCCTATCAACATCTTTAGTATTGTAAAAATTATCCCAATCAGTTTTTGA
Organism: Sthenelais limicola; assembly: GCA_942159475.1. Classification (NCBI taxonomy): domain Eukaryota; kingdom Metazoa; phylum Annelida; class Polychaeta; order Phyllodocida; family Sigalionidae; genus Sthenelais; species Sthenelais limicola. Next base: position 3,928,808 of record OW804101.1, on the reverse strand, counting down.
TAGTATTATCTTTAGTCGTTCAACATTATAATTTTGCATAATTCTAATTGTTTTTCTGGCTCCAGGGTTTTTTTTGTTTTTTTGGTGCCTGAGAATAAGATAGATTGCCTGATGGTCCGAGATGTTATAATTGATAGTACCTTGGGTTGCCGACCTCTCACTTTTGACTAGAAAATAGTCCAGAATACTGTTCTTATGTAGACCATATCTAGTGATAAATTTCATATTAAGCGCTAGGTTCGAATTTGATACAAACTCCTTCATGGCTTTGTATTTTAGATTCGTTTTATCAAGTAGATCTATATTAAAATCGCCTAGGAGTATCAAGGAACCTGGGTGTTTTTGTTCTTCATATATATGTACCAGTTCTTTCAGTTTGCCAAGACAAGATGCTATATTTGATTGGGGTGGTCTATATACTAGCCCAAGGTGGATCGGTTTCATATAATCCTTAGTCACCGTGATACACAAAAATTCAATATTATCATCACTAACCGATAGATCTTCAAGTACATCATATCTATACACAATCCTAAGATAGATACACACTCCACCTCCATGTTTGTTTATGTTTGTTCTATTTAAGTTGATAAGATTGTATTCAGGATGTTGTATGAGCGGTAGGCAAGCCTCATTACGTATCCAAGTTTCGGTAAAGCAAACTATATCTATGTCAGAACTTAGTATATCATTTTTTATCTGATCAAATTTGGGAAATAATGATCTAACGTTTAAGTGTATAATCTTAGTTCCTTTTAGTTTAGATAATTCATTCCAGTTCGCAAGCTGGGAGTCGGTAATTGGCTTCATATTTTAATCATGGAGGAGGTGTGCGCGTATAGCTACCACTAAAATAAGACAATGAGGTCGGCATACCGGTACTTATAGTGAACATTATTATACATTACCACAACTATTTAGACCAGAATACAATATAATCAGGAGCACTCTATGCATTTTGATAGTATAGCTTAGTCTATAACTATTGAAATTTTTATACCAGAACAGTGGGGAGGGACGTGTTAGTTGCCATGATTATCATGATCTGACTTTCCCTAGTCACTCCCCAAGGTTCAATGGTTTTGCGAACAGGCATTGTATCATTCACACATGGTAGAGCATATCTGGTATAAGCATATCTGAGTACAGTAATATCAAAGTGCTTACCGTATTGACCATTGGAGTGAAAAGTTGGTAATTCTCATTGGTATCCATTAAATTAAATACAGGATTAGTTGCCTGAGTGTCTCCGTGTCGAAGGAAACAGGTTAGCTGCCATGATTCTCATGGTCTGTCTGCGCTGCCACCTCCCCTGTCCCGAGAGAGAGTATAGGTAGTTAGTGAAATGGACATAATAAACAATTCAAACAATTCAAACAATTGTAGACTGGGTCTCCAATACCCCCGGCCGATCGTGGCTAGGAATCCAATCAAATACATATATATAAAATAGCGGCATTGAGTATACATTTATCCAAAACAAATGTTTACATATATATAGTTAGGTAATGTGATCACAGCTGTTTGCGAGAAACTATAGGAGTAAGGGGAAAACCAAATGACTGCCATGATTATCATGATCTTGTCAATATATATAAATTGTAGAGAATTCATATTCAAACTAGTGTAAGGCCTCCATAAGATACTTATATTAGTTCTCGATCGCATATTTATTCATTTATAGAAAAGGAAATATTATGGAGCTATGTAGGGAGAAGAATGGAATAATTGGATTTGTTTAGCCCAATTCTCAAGAACTAGTTCGTCAAGGTGTATTCCGTCTGGGAGGCGCTTATAGGTATGTCTGGCCTTGTGTCTTTCGAATTTGTGGACTTTGGTTATGAGGTGTGGATGATTTAAATTTCGTTTAAAGTTCAGCATTCGGATATCTTGATTAATTGTAATTATTGCGCTCGAAATCATTCTTTGGAGGGGAGAGAAGTTGGGACGATTGTTACACTTGTTCAGCTCGATACCAATTAGACCCCCATAGGCGATGTTACAGGTTCTTCTTTCTTCGGTAAGTTGATGCAGAGAGGATTCATATAAGGAGGCCATGAGACGGACAAGATTACCTTCATGGTTTGAGGCAAGGGATATGATTTTGGTGTTCCTATTCTTCACACAAAAGTCGCATATTCCCCCAATAAGTATAGCATTAGTTGGGCGATCTGCTTGAATGATGCTTTTAAGTTCCTGAGTTAAACGATCAATACCTGCTCCAGGGAAGGGATAGACTGTAATACCAGGTGTAGTTATATACCGTTGGAGGTAACGACCTCTAGAATCGGTAACTATAACTGTAGTATTGGGATTCATCGTTCCTGTAATTAGTATTCAAAAGAAATGATACTATAACAAATATTATTAGGAGTCAAGATATAAGCCAGTAGATGATACATCACATAGCGATTGAAAGGAGAGTTTATCGTTAGGCAATTGCATAGAAACACAAGTTTGGGATTTATTTTCTTCTGCAATGGTTACCTTAGGTATCTTCTTAGTCTGTGATTTCGCTTTGGAGGTAGGTGCGGATGCCATTGCTTTGGATGAAGAATCCGATCGTGAATCCGATCTGGGCCTCAGATATGACGGCGATAATTTCTCAGCGTACTGAGGAAGTTGCATGCTAACACTTCCAACTGTAGTTCTTGTCTGTGATGTATTGAGAGGGGAGCCCGGTGGTGGCATAGAGGATCGTATATTTCCGCCTGGGCCTAGTATGGGACCTTGGTCTAGTACCATTACGTCAGAGCTTGGATTAGGTTGGCTTGAGGATACTCGATAGAAATCTGCATCGTCTGTGTCCGATTGGTGTGAAAGATTGGTGTGAAATCGACCAATTCTGATGACTTAGATTTTTTTCTCGGTGTCTAGCACTTCCAATTGATTTATCTTCTTTTTTCTTATCTTTCTTTTTCTTCCTATCTTGCTTTGGGGAGCCGCTGTTATCTGGCTTAGGATTTTCTCCACCTCGACCTTTGAATTTGTGACTAATTCTGTCTTCACAAGTGAGATTACCGTCAATATAACTGGCCCGGATCTCCTGTAGTATCTGGCCCATGATGTTGTCTCCTATGTAGGAATCAGCTGATAGATATTGCGAGTTAAGGCCACACCCGATTGCCCAAAATCTATCTCCGGTCGCTTCGTGCAGAGGTTCAGATCCAGTATCGATGAGGAATTGAGCCAATTCATCGTTTTGCATGAACTTTTCTTCAAGTACAGCTCGCATGACAGAGATTTTCATTTTATTCCAAGTTGGTGATGATTCAACTTCAGAGGCTAATCTTTTAATTCTCCGAGGATCCTTTTCTTGATAGATTTTAGTGGCCAGCTCTCAGTCACCTAGCAAGTTTGCGCGAGCGAAGTGATAGCCTTGTTCGGAGGTATTGAAGATCAGGTCGTCTATCTTTATAGGAGATGGGTAAAAATTACTTAACGGTGAATACTCTGACTGGAAGAAATATCCTTTATCGGTCTTTTTCGTCTTTGCGTTACTCAGGCGGAAACCATCATCTAGCAGTCTTTAACAATTTTCCCAATTGTCTTGCCTCCGCGCTTCGATATATAGTGTTGAATCGTTCTCAACTTGGCCTTTCGCTCCTGAATCTCATTAGGTAAATCAGGATTAATATATACGTTGGGGTAATTGGGATTATCTTTCAAGTTGCGTCTTTTGTCATAAATCAAGTTACGAATGGCCTCGTTTTCTAGTTTGACCAGAATCTGTTTAACGCCCGATTGTGTTTTACCCAGTCTCCTGGCATGGATGATGGAATCTATTTTGAAGGGAGGATCCAGTTGAACAAACAATTGAAAGACTTTTTGGTAGGTATCCTCATGTTTGTCTTGGGGGAGACCAGATATAATCAGATTACTGCGGTAGGAATTGATTTCTAAGGATAGCATTTTTTCATGTTGAGAATTATTCTCTTCCACGACCATAGCTAATTGCGATCTTAGGAGGATCATTTCATCCTTTATGTTATTCTCGCTAATCACCATATCCTCCATTTTCAAAAGCAATCTGTCATTGTTTCTATGTGCCATTGCCAAAGATTTTTTCAGAGATTCGACCGAAGAGTCATCGTCCGGAATAGAACAGTCCGCAAGGGAGGATATTTCGTCATCAGGTATAAATTCTACTGGTTTGAGCAAAGTAATCCCTTTGTTGGGTTGTTTGGGGATTAGCGGATTATTGAATGCGCTCGAATGCTGGTCACCGGACAAGAACTGAACTTTTCCGTCCATTTTCTTGGACGATATTAGGGTATTTCAATATTAAAGTCACTAGAAATCACATAAGTTGTTGATCAAATTTCGATTTAAAACACTCACTCAGCTCCCAGCGCCATATCTCATGCTATACTGTTCTTTGAAGGGTGATTGTATTGACGTTCCTGAGATATGAGGTGAGAAGTTAGGCAAAGTCGGAGCTACGCCAGACACGTCCGACACCTCTGAAATCCGCTGCTATCCGGTGTATATATATACAATTTTTGAAAGTAATAAATGAGAAGTAGAAATTGAGATTTGTTATTTTGTTTTAAATGAGAGACAAGTGTGCCTGCTGTTTTACAATGTTTGCTGCAAAGCAGCATTAAAATAGTAGGTAAAAAATATTTGTAGAGGGCAAAGCCATTCTAATATAAAATTAGATTTGTTGAGGGCAAGGCTGTGTGGAATAAAATTATTATTAAATAAGGGCAGTGCCCATTTAAGATATGAGTCAAGGTTGATAACCAAGTCCTTTGTTTAAGCAAGGTCGATGAGCAAGTCTTTGTGTAAATGAAATGCAAGGTCGATAACCAAGTCTATGTTTTGTAGCGTGTAGGAGTGGTTTGTTGAGATGACACATTTTTTAGCAGTGCAGTTGTGACCTTCGAAGCTGCTTTAACGGTGATGTACTGTTTATATGCAGAGCTAGTCCATGAACCAAACTGCTGGATTTCGGCCTCTGTCATGTTAAGTTCAAATGCATGTAGTGAGTACATTTCTTGATTTAATCCCATGTTGTTGATTGACCATCTGAAATGCGTTGCTATGTTGTTTGCTGTGATGGGCTTCAGTGTCCTAGGGTACACTAGCAATGGTTGTGCATGATATATTGTGGGGGCCTCCTTGATGGCCTTTTCGTACGCCCGGACCGGGCACACCTGTATGTTGTCAGATGCTGGTAAGGTTATTGTCCTCCTTTGATCGAACCTTGGTAAGTTCTTAGCCCATTTCTGTGTGAATGAGACTGTGTTTCCTACAATGGTGACATCCTGTCATGTAGTGTGTCTTTGTGGGTTGTATTCTTTGATTGAGTGTGGAGCGATCTCGGACTGTGTCAGTCCTAGGCAGTGGAGGATTATTATGGCTAACTTGTACTGGGACATACTGAGCGTTGTCTAGTATCTGTCTTATCTGTGTGATGTCGAGGGGCCGTCGCTGGGTGATGTTGAGGGGCCGTCGCTGGGTGATAGTATGAGTCTTATCCCTGGGTGATAGTATGAGTCTTATCCCTCATAGTGGCATCAATTGCCAGCTTTAATCTGTGTGAGTGGTACTTGTATGTCTCGCTGCCTGTAGTGTTCCCTTATCGCAGCCTGTAGTGTTCCCTTATCGCAGCGAGATAGTTAGCCACAAACTTGGGAGATTTTAAATATGAGCGCAAATACTCTATATATGCGCATATCTGAGGCGTAGTGATGTCATTTGGGTTGAGGTTGTACCTATGATTGAATGCAAAGAATACTTTTAGTGCCCTCCTGTGATTTGCATTGGTACCTGGGGCTCTTGCTTGCATCTGGGACTTGTCTGCGGCGATTAGCAGTTGGTGGAACTCTGGGTCATACCAAGGACCGGTTTGAATTCTTTTTTACTCATATTTATTCATCATCTAGATCGGAACCTATGTTCAGAGCCATGGTAGCTTCTGCATCTGGGACAGTTGCGATCACGGTAAAGCCAATCATTTCTCTCCCATAAACTTCTGCGATTCCAGAGAATGGAAGAAATTCTACTACCTCTGCCATTGTTGCTGCTGGGATAAGATCCAATGAGGAGTAGAGAAGTGATCGATCCATTGTGTAGTTTGAGATTTTGGAATCCACTAGGATGTCATAATTTGAAGTTGGAGCTTCCGCCGTTATTTCTGTTGCGTATTGCTGTTTCTCTGGTTCCAGAAGCTGAAATTACAAATTTTATATATAAACTAATATAAAATTTTAGAATATACAATTTTAAATTAAGCACCTGTGCCAACATGGATGTTTTTGGACATTTTTAATTTTTTTGTATTAAAGGCCAATTACATAATAATTATCCGAACAATTGAAAAAAACATAGTGTATCACTCAGTGATGTCTTCATACGTTGCCTTATAAAAGGTCTCATTAATTGATTCAAAACCATTTCAGACTCAAAAATAGACAGAAATTACAGTACAATGTCTTCCACGAATATCCCTAGAAGCAACAATGAATACTAAAAATATGATACTGTTTACAGCTTGTAGTACATTAAATACACAACCACGATATAAAATTACTTCATGTTACTCATTACTCTAGACCATCCCTTCTTACATACTCTTCTTTTACCTTTTTATAGAAGGTCTCTTGGTCTCTCACCGTTCTCACTTCCATTGGGAGCTCATTCCAGATCTTTTTAATTTGATAGTATACGCTACCTCTATATTTCCATGTTTTGGGTCTCTTCAGTTTAAACATTCCTGTTTGCCTACCACGAAGCATACAACCATCGTTCAAAAGTGGTTCGTATTTTTCTTTCTTTCGAAAGACTATTTTCAGGGCGGCTATCTCTGCTCTTTTTTCTAAGGACAATATACCTGAGAGTGTTTTTATTTCGTCATTTGTTGTTTCTTGACCATGTGCCAGGCGTAAAGCTCTGTTCCATACTCTCTGCATACGCTCTCTGAGAGTGTTTCCTGCACTTAGAATCATAAAGTTAGAGAACTCAAGCAGGGGTAGTATGTAAGTTTTAACTAGACGACCACATAACTCATTGGACATTTCGTTGGTATTTTCGTCTCCATCTCAGTTAGGATATTTTCCATAAAGCAGTAGACATTGCTTTCTCAAGATGTTTTTTACAGGACATATCTTAGGTAATAATTGTTCCTAAGTACGTAAAGGATTTCACACGCTGTATTTTGACATTTTAACAAAACAGTTTGTCAAAATCATTCGAGAACCTTCTAGGACCAAAAATTTGGTATACAGTTTTTGATGCGTTGTTGTTGTTACTTTTATTTATCTTTAAACGATAGTCGGTGGGTCAAGCTCCCTTCATAGGGAGGATCCCAAGCCCTACCGGAAAGTGATTATGAAGTTCACTTGTAAGGGTAACAATGCATCCATGCATCGACGACACATGGGTGGCCCTTACTACTGGTATTTCAATTACATTAAATATTTGTGTGTGCATAGCAAGAGGCGAAGCACAAGAACCGCAAGTGTAGTAGCTACACTAATGGGGGGGCGGTCACAAGGGGCTTGTGTTAAGGTAGGAACTTTGTGTGACTCTACATGGAGTAGGTCATTACTTTCAGTATAAGAAGTTCTGATCAATTTCTATTTCATTTTTCCGGGCTTTAGTTGTAAACGATTTACTAGTATCAGAAGTTTGAGTTTGAGTTTTCAGGTTATTCCAATAATGAGGTATTTTGTAATGGATGGATCTCCTAATGAGTTCAAGCCGGGGTATTGGACATTTGAATACTGTATGATCGGGGTGATGCTGTCGTGTCGGTCTACGTCTGATTTCTAACATGTTATTGTATGTTCTTAGCCGGTAGGCCTGTTGCAGAAGGTGAAGTCTCCTCCTATGTTTTAATTTGAGCAGACTGAACTGTTGATGGTATTCGTCAACAGTCTGGTATCTGTTTGATCTAGTAATTATTCTGAGGGCTCTATTTTGCATAATTTGGAGGAATTTGAGGGTGGTTTTAGGTGCCGAGTCATAATAAAAAGATATCTGATTGGTCTATTAAGGGTAAAATTGATGTTTTGTAAACTTGTGTACTTAATTGAACATTCAATCTGCTCCTAAGGTGCCTAAATAGCCATAGTTTGTGGGAGACCTTTTTTCTCGTATTTGATAGATGTTATTGAATGATAGGGCACCGTCGACGACAGTCCCTAAATATAAGTCTTCAACTTCATCTAAGGGCTTGTTGCCCAGTAGAATTTTATAGGAGGCGGAGGCTTTCCTCCACCTGGACCCCTCAGAAGGCTTGCCCAAAAAGGTAGTGACTTTTGATTTATCCTCATTTAAGGAGATTTTGTTTACCTTGCACCATAGCATTACATTATCAAGGTCCGATTGGATATCACTAGTTATAGTTTTCAGGTCCTTGCCGGTTTTGCAGATGATAGTGTTGTCGGCAAATAACTGTAGGTGTGTTTTTTTAGCTACTAGGGGGAGGTCATTGATATATATGGAGAATAAAATTGGGCCCAGGGTTGTCCCCTGGGGCACACCACAAGTGATTTGGTTTGGGTTAGAGAGGAGCCCATTTACGGAGACTCGTTGTTGTCGGTTATCAAGGTAATCCTTGAACCAGTCTAGTTCTAGACCCATGACTCCAATTTTATTTAATTTTGTAAGAAGTATACTATGGTCAACGGTATCAAAAGCCTTCCGGAAGTCCAGGTAGACCGCTCTGCAGGAGTCCTTGACATTTATTGCACCATACACTATGTTAAGGTACGACACAACAGCATTATTGGTGGAATACCCCGATCTGAAGCCGAATTGGCCATTATACAAAATATTATTCATTTCTAGGTATGACATGAGTTCTTTTTGGACCACCTTTTCCAATATTTTGGCTGGAAGAGAAATGCTGGTGATAGGCCTATAGTTACCAGGGTCAGAAGTGTTGCCAGCTTTTAGTAGAGGGGTGACTTTCTCCATTTTCCACTTTTCCGGTACTATTGCAGTGGTTAAGGACAGCTCAATTATGAATTTGAATTGCCCTATTAATGAAGTTAGGATCTTTTTAAGAAGAGGAGTTCTGAAATGTTTGATCCCAGAAGATTTGAATTTTGGAGAGCTTGTAACTAATTTGCACAGATCGTTTTGGGCAATATTGCCAAAATGAAAAGCCGGGTATTGGCGCTCATTTTGCATTATGGCTTCATAGGTGGCGTTCTCTATATCAGTGGGGGGAGCAATTTTACTGGCAAGGGCCGGACCAATGGTTGCAAAATAATCATTAAAGCATTGTGGGACATCCGCTGGTTCAACAGGAGAACCATTTTTATCTAAAGAGATATTACTGTTTAAGTCAGAGATTTTTTCTGGACTGATCATGGGTTTCATATGCTCCCAAAATTTATGTGGATTGTCCGCACAGTCTAGAAGACAGTTCTTTATGTAGTTATTCTTTAGTGATTTTGCTAGTTTATTAACCTGCTTCCTAAGGTCCTTAGCTTGATCATAAAAGGCCAATGACCTGTATTTCTTTGCTATTTTAAAGAATTTATCGTGCTGTTTCATCAGATTAAATAATTCACCAGTAATCCATTCACAGCGGCCATGTACATTTGTGTACTCTCTGACAGGGCACATCCTATCTAGGATACGAATAATAAATGATTCCATATATTCCCAGCAAGTATTAGGATCTCTTAGCGTATAAAAATTTGTCCAATCGTGATCTCTAAGAATCTCAAGAAAGATTGCTTCGTTGAAATTGGCATAACTTCGAGATTCAAACGTGGTTCTAGATGGAGAATTCTTAGCTTTTTTTCTTATGATGTAGATGGGATTATGGTCAGAAATATTAATATCTAGGACACCCGCCATTGCGATGAATTTAGAATTTGAGTATGCATGATCAAGAATATTGGCAGTGGTTGTGGTGGACCTAGTTGGTAAGTTAATGTATTGTGTCAGTTGGTTAGTTTGGGCAAATCGGAGGAGTTCCCTGGATGGGGCGCTGTCACCACCATAATTAATATTCAGATCACCAAGCAAGTATATTTCATATTTGTTTGGTATATTTCTTAATGTATTATGGAGTTTCTCTATTGCCTCACTATGGGAACCACTAGGCGGCCTATAGGAATTCAATAAAACTTTAGATTTATGGTTTTCCTGTTCTAGTAATAGTACTTGTAGTTCTAAGTTTGTACATTAAAACAAATGATCTTAAACCCTCTAGTATTGGCTATTGTATGTAGTTGTTGTATGGAGTCCTCAACCATAAGTAGGTTGTATGATACAACAATAGGGGGGGGGGGTATGTGGAAGAGAAGTCAATGCTTGGACTCAAACAAAAGGAGACAATAAGTATACAAAATGTTATTCAAATCATTTTTATATATTATCATATGGTCATATAAGCCTGTTAGTTGGCTGTAAAGAGGTTGTCAGTTATCAGTTATAAGTTATCGGTATATCGTTATAATCCAAATGACTGGTTGAGAGACTTTTCTACTAGGATTTTTCCCAAAAACAACAATTGTATCTTTTTTTTGTAGTACCGGAACACAGGAATAGTGGTAAATATATATATATATATGTATATACACATATATATGTATAAGTGTAAACACTACACATACATATGTAGCGATTCGCAGAGTCTCGACAACGAATAAACAACTTAACAAGGCCAATTCCTCATATCTCTGTTTATTGCAACAGTCTGTCTAAACGGCCCAGAATCCGTCTCAGCCGGATAGGGTAAGGGATCTTAGTACTGGCTACAAAGTGGTAGCATAGAGATCCCTGCAATACTTATGTAGACATAAAGCAATAGATACCTAATGTGATGACACATAGAATAGATAGAAACAGGTTGAGGAATCCAACTGGATAATACAATAAGGGAAATAGAGTGATTTCAGAGTAACACTGTGTAAATACATAGGCCCGAACGTAGGGCACCTCTAGTGTTAATATAGAGCACCATTCCTTTATGGAAGGTCTCAAGGAGGATCATAGCAGAACTACTACACATACATACATACATGCACACCAACACATATACATCATCAGCAAACGTATGTTATACAAATACATTACACTATTAGTGTGGTAATATAATGTAGTATAGTGGAAGCTGGAGCTGTTCCATCTCCAACGGGAACGCAACAAGTTTTAGGGTTAATTTTTGTATTAATAATAATAATATTCCTGATATATTGACTAACTGTAGTGACCTGTTCTGATTAACAATCTAGCATACAGACAGACAATACTGCTCCATCTCCGACGGGAATGAAGCCGTCTTTAATGGTTATATTATGCAGAAGTATTTCATAAGCTGAAGCATAGAACTAGTCAGGATGGGGGTGGTTGACTACAGCCAGAACATTTACATACAGGAAATCAAAGCATAGATAATGCAGGTTCAATGTGTCTCATCTCCGACAGGAATGAGACAGCTAACTAGTAGCAAAGTTGTTGTAGAAGGGTCTTGGATAATCAAGTCAATAGTTAGTTAATGCCGTCCACCAACGTCAATTGGAGTGATCATCTCCAAAATATTTACCCTCCTCAGGCGAAGATTCCGACTTGAGGAGACAAACGCACGCCCATTCATGTAAGTTGGAAATGGAGGGGCATAAGAAGGCTGTGAAGGTAGAAGGACGTCAGGTATTTAGTCATCGGCAATTAAATGGAGAGCTTGGAATGTTTATATTTGCTGGGTACTCATATATATAAGCCATAGTTGACGACAATGGTTTTTAGGTTGGAGTTACAGCTGTGTGGAGAGGAGACGGCATGCACGGGTGACTTTCCAAGCCCATTCGTCAACTCCTTTGTCAGACAGGTGACAGCCGTCTGTTAGTCGTGAATATAAGTTTATCCGGGTGCCTCTAAAGTTGGGGTGGATAAATGTATCGGTAAAAGGTGTGGGTAGATTCAGTTGTTCATTCCTGTTGAATATAGCTTTGTTAACTAGGGTTATGGTCCTGTTTAGCCTAGTTTGGTCGGGGTGAGTTGTGAATTGGTTATTGTAGATGGATAAGTTCATTCCCACTATGGGACAAAATATCACTGATGGGCTGTAAGGCATGGCGGCGGCCTGTAGTTTGTTCTCTACGTAATCCATGTCCGAAATATAGGTTTCCACTGAGGTGTCGGTAGTAGAGTGGGCTAGCGAGACCAGTTTAGTTTCTGGGTCTTTGCGATTGTACAGCGGCCCGACATGACGAAAATAAATTTGGGTTTGTGCCTTGTAATGGCGTCGGTGGCTAGGTAGGCTGATATCCTCAAGGAGGCCCCAGAAAAAGAATGGGTTGTGAACGATGAGGGGTCCAAATAGTTGTCGAGAAAATGTTCTAACCTTCTTGTACTTGAGTCTCCTACTATGCAGAAGTCTGAACGTCTGGAAGCGATGGTATAATAATGGTAGCACTAAGTTAGCTCGGTTTTGATCTCGGCCAACAAGTTGCCTTGATGATTTTCCCCGTTGAATGAATCGGGGGTTAAAATTAGCATCGCCTAGCTTGTGACCGGTTCCCCAATGTTTTCCAGCCGTCATTTCGTAGTATTCTGTGTAGGTTGAGGAAACTAATTTTGTGTTTAAACTGAAGAGACCCAAAACAGGGAAATATAGTTTTTCGCATTGGCTGTCAATCCATTAACCCTGCACCACTCTATATACTTTACAATAGACCTGTTTGCTTTGTCATGCAATGCATTCTTATTTTCATCTTCAATCAAGATCACCGCGTCATCGGCATATAGGATGACTATACCTGGAAAATCAACATTCGCCAGGTCGTTGATAAGGATGTTGAACAGCAAAGTGCCCAGCAGTGAACCTTGGGGGACACCACTGCTGTTTGACCGCCCATCCCGGTTCCTGATGTTCATGTCAATCTTGCGCACAATTTTCTCCATCTCTGCTTCGGTCGTGTTTGGTTCTATGTCAAAAACGGTTGGTAAATTCGCAAACTCCGGGTTTGGCATGATGGCAAGGTTTCCCTCACCAATCCGCGTGAAGAAATCGTTTGCAAAATTCATGGCGTCATGGCCAGTTTCCAGCCCATTCGGAGTCATGAAGTATTGTAACGTTGTGTCAGTATTCAAGTGTTTAGGATTATAGATTTCTCGAAGGGCCCGCCAGAATTTTTTCGGATTATTACTCAACGCATTAACTTTGCGGAGTAACAAATCTTTCTTCTTTCTGTGTATTAACCTTCCCATGTTTTTTCTTTTCAATCGAACTTCATTCCAATCATCTGCAGAATTGGAATTCTTAGTCACTAAAAAAGGATCACGCTTTTCTTGTATCTCTGTCACCACTTCTTCATCAATATATTCTTGATGCTGGTGTTGATTTCTAACCCTCTTATATTTGAATGGATGTCGTCATGGCATTAAGCAACCATTACCACTGGGCGAAAAACCTGCTTTCCCCTGTGCGTAAAGCAGGTCCTTATAGCACCTTATAATGCAAGCCATTATCCCATCAGTATCGCGGCTGCTACATGGTACACAGGTACTATTTGCTGCCGAATAGCAGCTCCTTCCCTAATTGTTATCAAAACAATTGCTCTTAATCCACTAACAATTCCGGGACGCCAAGCGTGCGAACCCTGACTGCTATGAAAACAATGTTAAAGCTACTCCTATCATGAATTGTGCATGTTCTAACTCTGCGTCCCATAAATCTTTTGTATTGAAAAACCACCATTCTTCAGCACACCAATCATTATGTATGTTGGTTATGTAGCCTATTCTATTTTATTAGCTAAACAGTTCGAATGAAAGTGCCAGTATTCAGCTTGACTCAAATTGAATTTGGGCTGTTTCTACTTCATTATTATTGTATAAATATAGCGTTGAATATTAGAAATGTAAATATTGGAGATCACTATACTTTTCATAAGTTTCTAACAAGGGGAATTAAACGGAACTAAGCTAAAGTTAATTCTATACAGTGGAATTGGGAAAGCAAAAACAAAGAGGCCGGGAGCTGGGGAATTTTTTTAGGTTCAGTTTATTGGAACTTAGTTAATTTTATATTCATCCTCTGGGCGTTAGAGTTGTCAAACAAGAATCAACTTTTGTATTAAGGTGCTTGCAATATAATCAGCAGATGTTCTTTATTTAGTATCAAGCCAGACCGACACAGATGTATACAACACAACAACAAAAATATGTAAACAGTTATTAGTATAATATACACATTTTTATACACAGTTTTAATAATAATAATAATCATGTTACCGATAGGATGAAATGCATATTTTCACATTCACAGGCCAGCAGGAAGTCTCCGCATGGCCTGTGTTTGCTTCAAGTGACCAAAAATATACGCATTGCAATTATAAAGGGAAAGAATATCTATAAAAATGTTTGCCTTGGAATTTGTGCTATCAAAATTGCTTTTTCTTCCTTAAAACTGACATATGCAAATCTTGATAATATTCTTTGCACTGGTATGAAGCAACTTGGTCCGGGAATGACATGTTTAACTATATTCCAAGCTGTTAGGGGAGGTCTGTAGCCTAGGTTTTCAGGCATGGATGTAAACCACTGGACTACTGCTAGCACGTGCCATTTAATTTCTCCATCAACAAAGATACTATGCTTTAGAAAGTGCCTAATCCTACCAGGCCGTAGGGAGTATTCATCCACATTACCATCCTCCCCACACCAGTATGCAAGTATCAAGCTGTTACCCCTGGTTCTCAGATTTCTAAAACTTGAAAAGTGCTCACTTCCATAATCAAGTCTGTCATACTCAATGGCTGTTGTTGAACACATATTTAGATTTTCTCATGTATAGCACTGAGTACATTGAAGTAAGTAGAGGAATGTCATCCCCATCTAAACATTTGTATCGATAGACAGATGGAAAACAGATATTGTCTAAAACGGACCAGCATCTAGTGTTCAGTTCTATAGGTGCATCAGGAAATATCATTTTGTTTTGCAGTACATTACCTTTACGCTGTAATACCTGGCCAACCTCTGTAAACGTACCTAATGCCTCTGAGAATTGCTCAGGTAGTTCTTGCCTAAGGCCGGTAAGCATATCATAATTGACAAAATTCCGCATTATTTGTACCTCTATATTCTTATTATTCTTATTGATTAAACCCAGCATCCCATTAAATCTTTCAAAAGCAAAGAGCCAAAACCCATATATACTACCGTAATCCCTAATACAATCAAGCAAGTGGCAGTGAAGGTGCATATTTGGTGTTATTGATTCTTTTCCATAGAGGGACTCCATCGATTTGCCAAAATTGGTGAACAATATATCAGCTTGTTTTGCCTCCACACTTTGAATAAGAGGTTTAGAGATGAAGCAGCAGGCTTTCACAAAACGCTCCCAACACAATAAGTGAGGTTTAGGCAAGATATCGTGAAGGCAATACATGGAGTAAATTAATATCCATCCTTTCCATTCCTGGGCTGTCCACGCACCCCAATTTGAACCTATATGTTTTGGTACCCATCCGGAATCACCCCACCCTTTCATATCCTCTAATCGGTTGTCAATCAGAGTAATTTGGTTCCTGGTTATAATATTTCTGTCTGTCCAAATCTTCCACATGTGTTTGGCGGTGCCCAGATACAGATTATGCATGGGATCGATGATACAAAATTTAACAGAATCATAATAAGGCAGCTCATAGAGTGGTGTGTATCGCAAACCATACAAACTCTCTAATTTCTTCCGGCTTGCTATTGTTTTAGCCTCTCGAATTTTCTTGAGGTTGCTAGTGTTTCCTTCATGTGTCCTTGGTGGCCATTCAGTGGAGGTTCTGTCAAAACCACTGTAGTCCTTCTTCTCAGCAAATCCTCCCTTAAATGCACGCATACATCTGGAGCACCCTAGCCTTGCACTATGCCCCAAATATCCACATAGCTTCCTCGCTGCAGGGATGTCTGAAGCTGCACACCAAAGGGCTGCTCTCACAATTACTCCATCTGGATACTGGCAAGTATTCATTTTGACGCCTGGTTGCCACAAACACTTCAGTTCATCAATAGCAGGCTTTAGAAATGTGGCTAGTTTTGGTTCCTTGGATAGAGATGGTAAAATTCCTACCAGAATTACATTATCTCGTTTAAATCTTAGTTCTCTAGGGAGATTCATCAGAGACATGTAGATCACTCCTACAGATATGTTTGAACGACGTTTGTATGGCTGAAACCAATCTATATTCATCATTAAGCCGTATGTATTATCTCTGTTGAGAAAGTTCTTCGTATTTGAATTGGCAAAATCTTTCCAAACATCTCCGTCATAAACATCAGCAAAATAACCTTCAGGAACCTCTCGTTTTTTCCATTCATTGTACAGAATTTCGTTTTTTTCTTTTTGTAGAATCCTCTCTATGCTGTCAGAAATAGGGCGATAGCAATACAATTTCTTTGGGCTATAAATCTTACGGCCGTTCTTAGCAGCTATGACATCAAAGAGTATGTTTGAACATTGCTTCTTTTTCTTCCTGTACATAATATGATTTGTACATTTATGGGCCTTTTGTTTTCCACCCTCCATATACAACATACTTGCTATTGGATAAATGGCAAGGCAATCATCACACACAACAAACCTCTCAAAATTGTTTTTGTCCACACCAAGGTAATTCCTCAATTTGTATACGCTTGCTGGAAAAACAATAGCTACAGATGCTATAAACTTATCTACAGTGCCCATTATCCGGAATATCTGGGCCAGAAATTTAAGGAGTGTGTCAAGTGCCAAATCTGATATGATGTTCACTGCTTGCCACCAACACAGAAAGAACAGAGTCCAGGTGAGGAAGTCTCTCACTCTAGAAGGCGGGCCTCTAAGCCGGGGGCATTCCTGAGCATCTGTTCTTGCTGATGAATAGATATCTTGCTGTAATTGCTCGAAACAAGCATCATCCATGAATTCCTCTGCACCATTCATCGCATCAAACATGTGCCCGTTTTCAGCGTGTTCAAAGATGCCATCTTCACCACTGTCATCATGCATGGATGAAGATGACTTGCCTTGTTCGGTCTGGAATATCACAAAATATTGATATTATTATTACAGGAACTATTCTTAATTCAGTTATTTTAAAAATCACCTTAAATTATAGATAAATGTATAATCATTTGGTACACTTTTCCTATTGATTTACCATGTATAGTTGTGCATCTTTATTAATGAAATAAATTCTCTGCTAATTTAAGGATAAAATGTCCTAGATATGATATGATATAATCTACGAGAAAGTGTATGCACTGGAAAAATCGTCTATCACAATACTCTGAACAATTCAGTTTTGATGTTTTCATCAGAAAACTGGTCTTCCAACTTATATCATAGATCAGGCGAATTCCAACAATGTTAACCATTATGCTATCTAAAATGTATTTCTATACCATGTTATTGCTTGACAAAATGAAAGGGATTTGTGTAAGGTAGCTAGCCGAAGAGTGAGTGAGGCGTTGAGGCCTGGTCGCGGCAGAGCTAGCTTGGTCTCCTAGCAACAGGCGAACATATACGGTTCATATGCTTCGTGCCTTCCATATAGCCAGATATATATACTGTCATTGTGTGAAGCCAATTACTAAACAAACACAAACAGCCTATGATTGGTGTGGGTAAAGCTGGTTTGTCTTTCTAGAGAAATTGTTTTTCTCCTTCTCCCCAACCCATGCATACAAGTGCTCAGTAGTGGATAATCTCATACACACAAACAACAGTCCCGCCCGATTCTTGGTGAATGTACTATGATGATACCTACTTTGTTATTCATTGAATTAATGCTCATGTTCAAACCAGACATAATACTCTGTTTAAAATATATGAAATGTATCAAGTATAACCAAAGAAATCATGTTACATGTATCTTTTTAAATCCATTCGTTGAAAAGAGAACTAATAAAGAAATTGTGCATTCATATATAATTATGGTCATTTGGATTTTTGGATAATTAATTGGGCATAACATGCATAGATTCATGGGAAGAGACCATTTCCCTAGCAGGTTTGCCTTCCATCCCTACTTTGATATAAACCCAATCGCCGGGTTTTTATGCAATAACTGATGGGCTAAACAAATGTCTACAATTCACTGCTTGACGCCAATGTCTGCATCTAAACTTTTGGTCTTTGTAATGATTCACTGAACACCCAACCGATAATACTCCCATATCACTCTAAGGTAGCGCTAACGATTGAGGCAGACACGCCGACACCCTGTGTTGTGTATGTGATTGCACAAACACTCACCTCAGCTATTATCCCTGTTGTTGGGGGGGGGGGAGGGGGGAAGCGTTTAACCAACCTCGCTTTGCGTAATAAGCATGAAGATTGGACAGAAAGCTCTAAATAAACAACACTGCTTGGGTTGTACTAGTGATGAGAAGTTGCCTGTACCAAGTACTAACGTTTTCATAATAATAATATAGCTTGTTCATTATTAACAGGGAAGTACTGAAGTATAGGAACTAAAATGAACTTACCTCCTCAAGTTTTTCAATCAGGGATATAATGTAGTCATATGTCTTTATTTTCGTTTGTTCCACATCTGTTGCTTCAGTCTTTATCCCATCAAGACCCAAGTAGCAGTCCATAAGCTTCATGACAGCCTCTTCAGAATCCCAACTTTTTCCGATGAGCGGCCTCAGCTATTTCTTTGGCCCTCTCAGCAATGGATTCTATAGTGCGTATTGTCTCAGCCTACAATACAATTAATATGCGTTATTAGTCATTGTCAGTAAGTAATACATTATCAGGTAAACAATCTTCCAAAGGAAAGGACAAATCTATGAGATCTAACAGGGTATGTATACTTTTAGTTTTATTTGTTCATTTGCAAAATACGTCATTGATAGTTTGATAGTTTGTCATTGATATTTACTTATTAATTAGCTTACCAAATGGGGAAGGGTATATGTATAAACAATGAGGTCAGGTACCACCCTGTGACTGTGAGTTATCAGATAATAATCTCCCTCAAATTGTCTTTCAGCGAAAAGTATGAGACATGTACAAGGCACTACTCGAGAACAAGGAAAACTTCCCTGGGTTTCAGATTGGAAAAGGGTGAGATATCTTTAATATAATACAACAAAATGGTGTGTCGGTATAACAAATCACTTATATTTTATGTATTCTGAAGCTCTGCAATCTCTCCTTGTAATTCATTTGACAGTATTATATGTGATACATGTGATACTCTTAAGACCCCAGACAGAGGGTTCTGTTCATAACCATAATTAAATTGAGTAAGTTGAATTGTTAAATGAACTACTAATAGCTAGGCCCAATATCGAAAGGTATAAGAACAGTCACTATTGATATGACTACTTTGGTGGTAGAGTCGGTGGGTAGAGTTGCTGCAAGGCTAGAGGATAGCCTATCCCAGTTACAAATGTGCTATGTGCTATTTATGCTATAATTAAGAAATAGGGAGCGGTGATTGACTTTTTGATGTAATGAAAGAAGTGAAATGTACATATGCCTTTGTTGTATACATATCAGAATATTGAAGCTGTAATGTGCATGTCAAGTTTATGACCAGTGAACCTACGAACCTCTGAACCTATGACCTACCAACGGCCTGGTAGAATAATAAAACCATGTAAAGTAGAGAGTCAGATATCAAAATACAGAGTAGCGGTAATTCTTCCTTCTATCAGATTATTGTATTTAAAGTATTGAAACATGGAAAGACAGGCAAAAAATCATGGTATTGGTTATGCGTATTCCTGTAATAATAATTGTTTTTAATGTTTCATAGGTGTTTCTTTACATCACGTCATAACCAGGCAATATATGAAGAGGTATGGAGGCAGATATTTTCAACAGATGCCCAGCAGGAAATGACAAAGGAAGGAGTAAGAGGTAAATTTATACTCAATTACTCATCTGTTTTATATCCTGTGCTTTAGATTCGTGGGACTAGGGATAAGTAGGCCTAAACCACAAGTAGACTTGCCAGCTGAACATTGTGTTTATAGCAAAAAGACTTAATTTGTTATGTTATATAGGGAGTGATGGAATAAGAAGGTCCGTTCACAGCAATGACTATTATAAGAATGTTTATTAGACTGCGTTGGTGGGTGACGCGGGGGTCACCCACGTGACTGGGCACGCAGGCCGGTCACTAGGTGAGAGGGGGGTTACTACCCAATACATACATACATGTCAATATACAAGAGTAATATATAATAAAGGCATAAAATAAAGTAGTTGTTAACCTATACATAGCATAGCTCCCTCCTCTCTTTCCAGATCAAACATTAGTTTGATCTAGAAGACAGTCAATAAAGAACATAATATTTTATTTTATAAATCATAAGAAATGTTAACGCTGGTACAGTTTGCGTTGCCAAACTGTGCGGCGGTAACCGATCGGGCTCGCTGACCTACCGCGACTCACGCGCGACTCCAGTATCTGGGTCACGTGACTAAAATATATCTAAATGTCTAATCTATACAAATCTTTAGGCACGCGCTACTGCGCGAGTAACCTAAAACCTCAAAAACGAATAGGATATGAGAAATCATTCAAACGTTGATTTTCCAGGTACAAATGGCGTATTACACATCTATACGTGGGTAAAACATATCACAAAATACCAATTTGAACGGTTAAGACCTCGATACGCCTCCCCAAATTTTCGCAAATGGGCCTAAAGAAGGTTTTAATCAAAGAAAATTCAAAAACTAGAGGACAATACCGTCAATAATACAATCGTTCAAACAAAATACGAAAAAATAAGACTTCATGGCCGAAACATGGCAATAGCTGCGCTTTTCCGAACATGAACACATAAGGAAACGGTTTTAACATGCAAAACCGCAGTAGTACGGTGCAAACAAATGAATTTCTAGGCAACAAAAAATCTCTATGCTAAATTGCCAATAGGGCGGTCCAAACAGTAAAACTAGATGGCGCCACCGGCTAAAAGTTTTGTACCGTACACCTACAAAAATATAAATAGTGGCGAACTGCGCAGTTAACACAGAACACTCTACGACGCTGGACGGTTAACATCGCGTCACGACCTTATGGGAAGTGTATTGTTATATCAACAAAAACCAACGTCAAGCTTCAGCTCACTGTATCGGAGAAGAGTGATTGTTATATCCTACTGCTAGAACTACGGCCCCGTGATTGGAATAAGAGTCCCTGCTATATTCACCCCGATCCCTAATCCCGAGATACAGGCTTAGTCCTCCGCCTTAAGTTGGTTGTTACTTTTTTCACAAAAATAAAACACATACACCGTTCGCACACCAAACAACATAAGTCCAAATATAAACTTATTTATCCCTTCGGCACAGTACAGTGCCTAGGCGGCAAGGTAAGTTTTCCCCTCTCTCGCCATCTGGCGTGAAAGAGAGAAAATAAAAAAACTAAGACTATGTGGTTCCCGCCGCTGCCACTCTACAGCGACACCGGCTTCCGGGAACTGAATCACACGTGGACTGGAGCTGTCACACGCTACAAATGGATGAAAAAATACTAAAAGTTTGTAGGATTAAATGCACTGTTTTTCGAAAAGTTCCTATTGTTTAAGTTCCTTATGTTAGGGATTTTGACGACTTCATATGGCGTACTGAGGCAACTCCAGCGGCAAGGTGGGCACATCTGGCTTCAGTTCGTCGTCCGAGAGGGTAACCCTAATGACGAAACACAGGAGGAAAACATAGGTTGGTCACTACTTCCAAGAAATGGTGAGTAACAGTTTGTTTCATGTTTATACAGTTCTGATTATCAGGTTTTAAGGGAAATCCCAATATTATGAATTGTCAGCAAGGAGTAAGCGGTAATAATAGTTAAAATAATTCGAAATGAATCGACATAAGGTAACAGTTAAAACACGCGGATGGCTCGGATTTTAGTAAAGAAAAAATCCTTTTCTAAATTATATTGTAAGAAACAGGAGTGATTGTTAGTACATAGCGTCGAGAAGTAGAATAAGGTTTGAGAGGGTAGATAAGTAAACACTAAAAGGCTTGTAAAAACAATAGCAATATAACCTACTGGTCGAAGTCCTGGTAGTTTAGATCTTGTTTTAACCACTCGATTTGCACCCTTTCTCCATTTGGGTATACTAGAACCAGTACGATTGAGGTGCAAGGGTTGTTAATGATTTTCTCTAATACTGCTGATTCTTTTCTGCCGACCTTAACTTCCTCTTTAACCTCAAATTTCTTGCTCACACCCCAGCATCTAAGGACGAAGCGCCCTTTCCAGCTAAGGTAGAGACTGTTAGCCTGACACCAGTTCGACTCGAGCTTCTTGGTGAGGAGGATTGGGGCTCTGGTTCCAGTAATACAGTTTACCTCATATGCCACCTGCTGTAACCGAATGGAGACTGCGTCATCCTTCCACTGGAATTTTAAGGTAAGCCAGGCGCAATCGGGGCAACCTTCCTCGGAGGTGCAACAGGCCCTACACAGACAACATTTCATCATACGGTGCCTAATGCAGCCGCAGTGCTTCCAGATAAGTTTTAGAATAAATAATGCCACTATCACTGCCAAATGTATGGTCCATTTCCTCGAACCGAAACCTGGGCATCTTGCTCTCCCTGACCTCCAAGGCTGGTTCTCTGTCGAAGTTGTGGATCCGGTATGGTTCCAACTTCAGGCGAGTCAGGTTGAGAGAGTGGGCTTGGGGAAGCATGCAGAGAAAGCCAAAATACCTGTTCAATTTAATTAAAATGGTCAATGCCACTGCTAAAGCTAACGTAGACATAATAAGAGATGTCCATACGATCGGTGAAATTGTATTCAAGTGATCGTAGGTCAGGTGAAGCTTTTTCCATTTTGATAATTGCTTAGTGTCGTCATTCAATAAATCATTAGCCATTTGGATTACATTTAGGCCGCCGTTAAGAATTTCGTCCGGCACTTTTTCAAAAGCTTTTCTCAATTCTGCTCCCGTAGGAAGGTCTAATTGAATGACTTGGTTATGCATGGAACTAGCTTCAAGTTCTCCAATATTCAGTTTAAATGCTATGGCCACTGGTAAATTGAAACCTGCCTTTACTGCTAGAGTAAATTTATCCTCCTCACATCCGAACGTTTTAGCCGCTATATTAGCATATCTTAGTTGGATTTCACATCCACATGGTAGTGATACGACTGAAAAAACTGACAATTTTAAGGTTTTACTAGGCTGTCCTCTACATGAGACCATACCTGTATCGCCTCTGTTAATCAGTATATGCTTATCATTTTCCAAAGGTATGTGAGTCTGAGGAATAGCAAGGGTCAAGAAACTTTTGAAATGGCATAGCTTCATAATAGCAATATTGTTTCCTGCGAACAGAGAAATCAGACATGTAGGTTTCTGAACAGACGATTCCATAATATTCTTAGTACAAAAATGGCTCGAATAAATTTCCTGCACATCACTATCCATTTCTATAAAATACTGCTTATCGTCGCTTAGGGCTAGCAGTTGATTATCACCTTCTTGTAACAAGGTGTACCCGTAAGGATCGTGTAAATGAGCATGTATAGGGATAGGGAAAATTACTGGTCTGTAAATTGTATATCTGTTCGGCGCATAGGAATATTTAATCGCGATCTGAATTGTCATCGTTAAAAGTTGACTCTAGCGATCTTCTCCATTCATAATAAGATCCTAGAGGTATAGCGTTGGTAGAATGTTTTCTGATGTTAATGGTCAATCTTTCTACCGCTTTTTCTAGCTTTTCTTTTGATAATACCGACAGTGGAAGATAAGAATCTGCCACAGAGTCGAGGGTATTAAGCAACACGAGGGCCCCCTGTCTATTTTGTAACTGGGAGGCCACGTTGGCTAGTTGTTCGCTTGCTGCAATGGTGCTGGCGAAGTTCTTACTAGAAAAATTGAATTTATCGTCCAGATCGTTTACGATTTTAACTAGATCATTGTCTAATTTTTCGAAAGCATCTACCGCTTCTGCTCTTAGAGAATTTAGTGATTTGGCTACCAAATGGGCATTGATTGCATTAGCTCTTAGTATGCGGTCCCGTTTAATATCATCTAACTTAGTTTCTCTCATGGTGTCAATAAGATCATTCATGTCTGAAGTAATTACTTCGAATTCTGGCTCAGTGGCTGTTCCTACCGCTCTGTTCAACATATTGCCTATAAACTGAAATCCTCTTCGTTTAGCTCTTGCGTCTTTAATATTGAACCCCTCTAACAGGGCGGAAATTCTACCGTAAGTTTTATTATTGGCTTCCCCCACTATTGCTTGCAAACCCGCCAAGTCGGCGTAAAAACGGTTATAGTAGTCTAGGGCCGATTCAAATGGCTCGTCTATAGGGCAAGGTTTCGGAACCGTTAAGGGGATTTGTATTTTGATGAATTGAATATTGGTTCTAGTATCCAGTTTGTGCCTCAATCTTTTGAACACAATGCCATAGTTCTGCCTAAGGATTTCTTCTGAGTGGACGGTGTATACCGTCAGAAAAACCCTGAACGGAATAGAAAAGTATTTTGATATAGTTCTAAAGTCCATCAACCGAACAACTGGGAATCTTGCTAATCATTGAATAATCCGATGCAAAAATACATTCAAAACAGTGTGCGCCGTTAGGAAAATTTACTTACCACCAAAATATGGTGAATTTGTCCATGTTGAGAGAAGTTTGAATTCGAATCCAGATGACAAAATCAGGTGTTGCTCTTTCTAGCTACGCTTCTAAGATGGAAGTGCTGTACTTAGGGTTAGCGTCTCCCCTGGCCAGAGGTGACCTACGTAGGGGTGTGGCTTGACCAAGTGGGGCGACCAATGGCTATGGTTCGCGCCTCTTTAAGCGTTAGTCCTAGGTGTAAAGGCCTAGCTAACTTATGGTGACACCACCCCCTCCCAGGTGTAAGTACCCACGCAACCTCCCTAAAATCCTGTTTGCATACTTTATCTTTTGTGTACAAGCTTCTCGCCGGCCACCTGCTACATGTAATAGTAGTCCAGGCTCACTGTACTAATCCTATAGGCAAGGGTTTAATTTCCAGCTGTTGGTTGGTAATTAGTTAAACATGAAAAGGCTAAAACTTGGCTTTTGTGAGCGTCTAGCGTGGGGACGCTTTTGTAAGACAATGGGGCTTAGTTGGCGTCCTAGTCCCGCTTTAATTCTTTTATCTCCCCCCCTTTGGGCAATCTCCGAAAAGGTAATTCCTTAGGCTTTTGGAGAACGTTTATTTGTTCCCTCAGCAAGGAATTTAAATAAAGCTAATAGTGTTAGTAATAAAGAGTCCTTAAAAAGGCTAGAAAAACAGAAATAGGAACTTGTTTGTACCTGCCTTCGTTAAGATAAAAAGCGGTATGGACAAGCTTCCCGAGGGAAAAACAAGGGTAAAGCAACTTGAAAGAATGAACAAATGGGTATTGGGCTTACGTCAGAATCCTAGATGATCTTAATCTTGTGTGAGTTTTTTAGTAAAGCACAATCCTCCACTACCGGTAATGATAGTGCGAATCCTTTTTTCTCATTCGCTTCGGCCAGTTCAGTGTCCCAATCTTCGCCTAACCAAACTGATGGGTCTGAGGCGGGTGTTTTGGTAACCTGGGTATTATCCTTAATGTTGTACCAATAATTCTCCACAAAATTCTTAGTAATAGCTTCCAAGAGAATTTCTTCCTACTCCTGTTCAGAAAGATTCCTCTGGGCGGTAGTGATGGCCATGGTAGCAGATAGAAAAGTTTGTGGAATATGGCTCAAGTGTCTACTTCGAAATATCTTTTGCAAGTGAGGGTCTAAAGCTTTTTCCCGTGCTTAAATATTTTTCAGCATCCATTTAGAAACAACAATTTATTCGATAAAGCTTTCTTGGTTCATAATTGCCCAAGCCTTGGCTTTTAGATAATTTAGGTGTGGCCTCAGAAGCTTGTCGCGCGGCTTGCGCGACTCTTGTCATGTCTGTCGGCCGTTTGGGCTTGTGAAGAAAAGGCTTTATTGTTGTGAAAACATTCTAAGAACCCACACTGGCGATTCAGACGTCTAAGCCTCCTGCAAGCTTTCCCATTCTTCTTCCGATATATTTATGTTAGGGTTATTTAGTAAATCCCTATTTAAGTCTGGGTTTAACGGTTTTACGTGGGCTATGTGTACCGGCCTTGGTACGTCTTTGTTTTCTCTCAGATTTCTTAACATAAGGGAAGTGGGGCTTTTGTTAGCTGTAATTAAAAATTGTCCGGCATAGCTTTTCTGAAGCTTTTTGCTGGTACTTGGGTCCAACAAACGATGTATTTTTACATAAACAATAGTCCCTGGGCTCAAATCTTTTGTGTTAACCTTTTGGTCGTACCTTTCTTTGGCATTTTTCTGGGAATTTTCCAGATTTCTGCTAGCTTTTAACGCTGCTTGTTTCTGGACCTTAACTATATTTGTTAACGATTCTGAAACCGTTCTTGGGGTATTTGGTCCAGCTAAAGCTGCGTCTGGCGGGCTTCTTGCTAGTCTGCCGGTTGCTAGAATAAAAGGGCTGTAACCGAGGCTGTATGAGTCGGTATTATTTAATGCAATATTTAATGTTGTTAACAATATTTCTTTCTGGCGTTTTTCGCACTCCGGAATAACGTTAGATTCTAGGTATTCTATCATCTCTGAACAGAAAACATCCTCTCTCTGTAAGGTTCTAATTTCGTCTTTACTGAGTGGATTTAAAGCTAAAATATCTCCTCCATATAGCTCTATATCTCTATTGCGGTTTACCTTTTTGTATTGCAAAGCTTTCTTTTTCTTTTCAGCCCTAGTCTCCACCGCAAAACAGCTGGCCTGGGTTTCTTCTCCTGAGAAATCTTCCACGATCTCTTTTTCGCCGGCTTGATTCAACAACAAGATGGATCTGTGTTTGTATTTTATTGTTGGATAATTTTCACAGAGCTCATTTTCCTCGAAGGGTTTTACAGCATTTACAGGATTAAAAGAAACGTGTTTTTCTTCTCTTGACACATGCTCTGGTATAATAACCTTGTGGACGTAATCTCTTCTCGAAAGAGCGTCAGCTACTGAATTTAGTGTACCTTTCAGATGGTAAATGTCGTAATCGAAACGATTAAAAAATTCTAGGTATCTAGCCATCCTACCGGTTAAGTTTTGCTTTGATTTCAAGGCTAAAGAGCAGCGTGATCAGTCAAGATAGTAAATTTTGTGCCATGCTCGTAATGACCAAACTTTTCCAAGGCAAATTTAATTGATAAAAGTTCACGATCTGTTGTGCTGTAGGAAACCTCGGCTGAGTTTAATGATCTGCCAGCAAAAGCAATGGGCCTTAGCATGTTCTTTTCATGTTCTTGTGCGATGCAGGCCCCTAAACCGAATTGACTTGCATCAGAGGAAATAATGAAACGCTTAGAATAATCTGGGTAACGCAAGGTAACCTTCCTGCAAATCAATTCCTTAATAAGCTCGAACGATTTCTCACAGTCGTTATCCCAGACAAACTTAATTCTCGCCTTAGTTAGCTTGTACAATGGGTGCATAATCTCGCTGAAATTTGGGATAAAACTTCTGTAGTAATTTGCTAATCCATTAAAAGCTCTCAGGTCTTTGATATTTTTGGGTCTAGGGTAAGATCTTATGGGTTCGATCTTTTCTGGGTCTGGGGAAATACCTTTACCGTCTACCATGAATCCTAAGAATGGAACTTTCGACACGCCAAATACACATTTCTCACCCTTGAATTTGATATCTGCTTCCTTGAAAATTTTGAATAATTTTTCCAGGTCGCGAATGTGCTGACTCCAGGAATCGTTTGCTATCAAGATATCATCGATGTAGAAAACGGCTGAGTTCAAGTCCTCCAGCAAGGTATCGACCACCCCGTGGAAAGCTCTAGGGCAAGTTTTTAGACCCATTGGCATAACTTTATAAATGTAATTACCGTATGGAGTTGCAAAACCTGTTAGCTTCTCGTCACCTTTGCGAATTGGGACCTGATGGAAACCAGAATGACAGTCTAGCTTAGAGAAATACTTTCCCCCAATTTCTCCCACCTTTTCCAGCGTTTCCTCTGCTGAGGGGAACAGTTTACTTTGTTCCTTTATCTGGGAATTCAGGAAACGAAAGTCTATGACCAACCTATAAGAGCGATTATTCTGTTTAGAACCAGGCTTTTCTACTAGAAAAGCAGGTGAAGTAAACTCCAGAATTTCGTCTGTCTTTTCTATGACACCTTGGGCTACCTGTTCATCCAACGCCTTTTTCATTTCTTTTCTAATGACAGGGTTAACACGATACGTTTTAAGTTGTTTGGCTTGATAATTATCCTTCAGTTCTATGGGATGTTGATATTTAGTTGTTCTACCTAACTTCTTATCACTACCCACGAAAAGATCTTCATAAGCGTTCAACAATTTTCCCAAATCTGTCTTTTGGCAGTCAGTCAAATCTTTACCAATGGTTTTTGATAGATCAAAAGGCTCTGATACATTTTTGTTTTCTGCATCGACTGAGTTTAGGTTGCTATCAATCTTTACAAAATCGCTTTCCTGACGAACTGAATAGACTCCCACCAAAGAACCTTTTGGTATAACCAATCGTTTACCTGAACCATTGAACACACACATATTTATCCTATTACTTGGCCCTTTTGGCTTCGTTAGGACTCTTTTTACCAAATATTTCACTGGTTTTTTCCTTTTTAAATTGTCAGTGACTCCTATCGTATGGTTTAAACTCTCGTGCGAGACTACATAATTAGAACAGATCAATTCTGATCTTGGTTCCACTATATACTTCTTAGCAGCTCTTATGGAGTACACTCTTTTGTATAGGTCGTAGTCGATTTTAGCTCGATATTTCTTCAAGAAGTCAACCCCTAAGATTAAAGATCTTTTTAGTTTAGGCACCACTATGAAAGTGTTTTTAAATTTTGTACCGTCTATCTCAAAAGAAAACCTAACCTTTTTTCTAGCTGACTGTGCCGAGCCATCGGCTATGTAAACTTTTACATGACAATTTTGTGCGTTCATATTCTTCAACTTGGCCTTCAAGGCTTTGAAAAATCTTGCTGAAATGAAAGAGAGATTAGCTCCCGTGTCTATTAGCACAGGGAATTTATAATCCTGAATTATTACTGCAATACAACCTTTGCTGACATTCAATATTATAGGATCTCCCTTACCATTTTTCAGTTCCAAGTGGCCGTCCAGGTCATGTTTGGCGTCATCATCAAGATCGAGGGGCGTTTCTGTGATCGTCTCCGTTATCGGTTCATCTGTACGACAACAATTGCTCCCATTGCTGCCGTCGACTAGTTTAACTTCACTGTATGAGGTGTCGGTGGGCGGTATTGGCTTTTACCGTCCTTCGAAGAATTCCTGCTTGAGGGATTCGATTTTCTCTCCTTGGAACGACCCCTCTCTTTGGAATCTTTAGACGACGATCTAGATTTGTCTGATGAACTTGTAGAGGTTGTATCTGTTGATCTGCCTCTGCTTAATGATCTTGGCCTCTGTTGATAGGGTAAATTACCATATGGGAATTGATTCATTCCATACGGCGGAGGTTGTGGGGCATAATAGGGATTTGGTTGGTAGGGCTGTTGGAATTGTTGCTGATAAGGCTGTTGATATGGATGTTGGTACATAGGTTGTTGGAAGGGTTGTTGGAAATTTTGACCTTGAAAGAACTGTGGCTGGGGTGGGTAAGCATATCTTTCCTTGCTTCTTCCACGACTTTCGCTTGATTTCTCATGTTCTCTGCTCTTTGATCTGTCTTTCCTCTCCTCTTTCTTAGGGAAATCTTTCTTCTGATCCTTATTGTTGGCGCTAGCCAACTCGAAAATTTCTGATCTGCTTTCGTTCTTATATACCTCCATATCTCATT
The DNA here is from genome assembly GCA_942159475.1 of Sthenelais limicola. Lineage (NCBI taxonomy): Eukaryota > Metazoa > Annelida > Polychaeta > Phyllodocida > Sigalionidae > Sthenelais > Sthenelais limicola. Next base: position 3,899,047 of record OW804101.1, on the reverse strand, counting down.
GAGGACGGGGGCAGTTTACACATATTTTGCCTGGTGGACGGGGGCCCTTTTCCCCCTTTTTGGGCTTCAGGACGGGTGTTTAACATGAGGTTTAGTGTATAAAAACACTTTAAGAATATTTTCTTCAAATAATATGTGTCATATGTACATCGTTTAATAGGTGTAAACAGTTATTGATCATATTTTTTCATAATTTCTAGAATTTGGTCTTCAATAATTAGAATAATGGGTCACAATTGGGTGCAATATGGCGGCAACCTTGCTCCAAATTCACTTTCCAGCATTTACATATGTTAGTTATGACGTCATCATTATTGTCTCCATGACAACATACCTATAAAGATATTTCTAGTGTGTTTGTATACATATATTTTAAATTTCATCAAAATCCGTTTATTTTTTATTAAGTTATGCCCCCTTCAATTTATATAAAAATATGCTGCCTGCAGGCAGCATCCCGTCCCCAACGCCATTTTGAAAATGCTGCCTTGAGGCAGCATCCCGTCCTTAATGAGATATTCAATTCAATCTGTTGTGCTGCCTCGCAGGCTTCATCCAATGTTTTTGGCCTCTTAGATAACACTAGTTTTCTCAGGTTTTTCTTCAAGCCATTGACGTATAGCTTCACTTTGACAAATTCTGAGATAGGGGCCCTATTCAACATGATTTTCTTGTCCCTTTCATATGCTCTCACATCTTCCTCCTCTTCTTGCATTCTCATGGCGAAATCCTTCGCGCTTTCGTCATAGTCTAGCTGTTCAAACTTCTTAATAAAAGCTCGTTTGAACGTATCAAAATTTACATCATGCATTACCGATTTATACTGATCATAGAAACATTCAGCGTCTCCTGATAGGAATTTTAAAACGCCTGTGCTTTTCAGTTCCTCATCGACTCTCATGGCGTTAGCATAGGCTTCATAATCGTTGAGGAATTTTTCTGCTGACACCAGAGCAGTAGGATGCGAGAAACTATTCGGTGGAATCGCAAACAGCTTTCGTGTGCCCCCATCGTTTGGCGTAGTCGGGGCAGTGTTAGTTTGGTTGATATCTCCGATCTTCCCTATCATGCGATCCATCACTTCTGCCACATTTAATTGTACTGCTTCTTGGTATCGATTAGCATTGTCTGATGTAACACATTGTTTATTTAAAATTGCCTGTTGCTGCAAATTGTTCTTTTCGACTAATTTGTCCTGATTTTGGTTCATTTTTTCTATCATTTGAGTCAGAGTAGCTATAAGTATTACCGTGTCTGGGTCCTTAGCTGGTGGAGGTGGGGGTGGTGGTGGTGTAGGATTGAATCTGTTATAGGCTTGCATCATTTGCATGAAACGAAACATTTGTCCACCATCGTACATATCACCTCCAGTTGGATTTTGTGGGAATTGTCCATAATATTCCATTGGGTTAGCTTGAGGATAATTGTTCATATTCGGTTTCACCTCGCCAAAAGCTTGTTCCTTTGCTTTTGCCTTTTTCCTAGCTTGGGCCTGCGCGTCAGCTTGGGCCTGGGCCTGGGCTTGGGCACGCTGCTTTGCCTGTTGTTGGGCCTGGGCGTCGGCTTGTGCTTGGGCACGCTGCTTGGCTTGTAGCTGGGCTTGGGCTTGGGCGACTGCCTGTGCTTGGGCACGAGTTTGCGCTTCTTGCTGTTCTTTTTGTTTCTGAGCAGCTAATTTCTGTGCCCTTTCTCGTTCTTCATTCTCACCCATAGCTGTTATCAATTGTTGCTTTCTGACTTTTTCTTGATCTATTCGAAGTTGTTTAACCTCATTAAATTGCCTGTTCTTCTCTATTTCCTGTGCTAGTTCTGCTGCCTCTGCTTTTAACTTTTGCTGCTTCAACTTTTCCTGATTCAGGGTATCGGCTAGCTCCTTTTGCCGTCTTTCTTCCCCTTTTTCCAGTTCTGCTAGGGCTTTAAAGTCGTACAAACCAGAGAAACGTTCAGTAGTATCAGCCAGGGTGCTATCTGTAGATGAAGAGCTATCCGATTCTTTAGCAGATCGGTAGGCAATGAAGCTATCGTCCTGGGAGTAGGTAGGAATTGTAGTTGGTTTGTTCCCACCTTTCCTCAAAAATTCCACTAAATCGTCCTTTTGTTGCTGTATAGAAGTCTTGAAAACTGGAGAATACACGTCTGAATCCGATTGTGGTTCTATTTCCGATTCTGACGAATGTTGAGGTGTAATATTTCTCCTAATAGGTGTACGTTTAGTGGCCCGCAGTCCAAGCTGTTTCCTGTAGTCGGAAACTCCCTTGTAATTTGGGTTGCTAATTCTATTGGATCGTTTGGGTAACATGGTACATTTTGGTAAAATTAAAATGTCCAGTTAAATTAACTTTTAAAAGTTTTTAGGAACGTTTAGGTTCTCCACCAGATGTTATGTTATAGGGAGTGATGGAATAAGAAGGTCCGTTCACAGCAATGACTATTATAAGAATGTTTATTAGACTGCGTTGGTGGGTGACGCGGGGGTCACCCACGTGACTGGGCACGCAGGCCGGTCACTAGGTGAGAGGGGGGTTACTACCCAATACGTACATACATGTCAATATACAAGAGTAATATATAATAAAGGCATAAAATAAAGTAGTTGTTAACCTATACATAGCAAATTCATAACTGACAATTCTATGTTTCTTTAACAGAAGCCTGCAGAACCTATCACAGGACGTTGACAGACAAATAACGTCGGGCAAATACTGGACAGGACGAATATTTCAAGAGAATGAGCCGAACTAACCACCACAGGAGAAAGGTGTGTTATACATTTTCTAGTAATGTGCATTGTTCTAAAACACATATATATTCATGTTAGAACATTGGCCTCACTCTGTGTCGTGACTTGTTACACCTACCCATAGCCCTTGTACTAGCCCAGTCATTGTTTACTGAGGAATTGGCTGGGCTAGACAAATGTGGTAGCATCTTAGGATGCTTGTAGACGCTGTGACAACAGGCTAAGCTTCATACTGGACAAATCATTTTAAAATCATTCAGGCTTTATGTCATGGAATCTCCTTTAATCAATCCTTTGCTCATCTTGGTAGATCTATAATATATGAATAGTGAAAGAGAGCTTTCATTATAAACAAATAGCTTGTCCGCATGTCATCAACAGACAATGCAATAACTTCTAGAAGATTACTGAAAATACATGGCCAATGACTTTGCTTTTATGATATATGATTCTTTATCATATGAAACATACAAATCATTTATTCATTATAGAAACTCAACCTTCGGACTAGGGCTATAAAAGAAGTGGACTGGACTCAGGAAAAAAAGGATACTACGGTGTCCTCTATCCTCACAATGGAATTCATGAGTAGCGAAGAGGAGGACATGCATGTCCCCGACGTCCCTGATGGAGAGATAGTGACATGTGCGGGGAGAATTGCCAAGACCCTTCACTGGGAGAGCCCTGAGCTTTCATCGGTGTAGAGGAGACTCGACTCGGTGTATTTAGCAAGTGTTGCTACTGCCAAAGAAAGACAAGGCTTTGTACCAGTTCGACACCCTAGGGAGCATAAGTCCTACCGCAAAGCACCATTAACTGCCCCAAACTGGGTTCTAAATATGTAAATAAACGAAGTTGAATTAAAATAGCCTGATTAATTGACCGGATTGATTTAACTGTAAAGAACCTCAGAAATTATTGAAATATAGAATAAAGACGAGTTACTAATAAATTGCATTCCTTTATTTGTTCATTAGATTCCTAGTATATATGTTTTTCTTTATAATTTGTTACTCTCAAAGATATCGACCAGTAACTTGTGCAACTGTTAAGTACATTTCTTTGCCCTTCAAACCACCCTAATAATTCCCCGTAAGGTTATGCGTTTCTTGATCTCACAGTTTAAAGATGTGACACAGGAAAAATGAGCCAGAAAATATATTTCAAAATACCATTGTATTTTAAAAGATGGGATTAGACTGGTCCAATGGTATTAACCATTAGCATATCATAGAATTTGATGAGAGCATTCCTATGCCTAAGTTTGTCAAACACCACCAAATGTCCAAACATTCCTAAGACTTCTTCTTGTGAAAGAAAACGTTTATAGAATTAGTAGCTAGTATTTAACCCTGGCAGGTTACCCCCTATCCATACTATATAATATGGTCCCAGGAAAGGGATTACAGATTAATCACCAGTCCCGATGCACCTACATACAGTGCGACGCTATTGTTTATTCAAGAATCACATGGTTGAATACTTAGTAATTAGACACCAAGTTCCCGCGCTATACGGTCCCGTGTAAATGCTAACCATGTAGTAGCCGCGATACTGATGGGATAATGGCTTGCATTATAAGGTGCTATAAGGACCTGCTTTACGCACAGGGGAAAGCAGGTTTTTCGCCCAGTGTACTCACTCACTCCTGTCATTACTACAATCAATCACATTTTTTATGTACTCTGCCCACACGGTGTTAACATCACAGTTTTTGTCAGTGAGATCAATGTTTCCTGTTCTAACTTGTATTTCATCTCTGAACCTATTCATCTTATACCTCATTCCTACTCTGACCCATTTAAAAAAAGGGGATACCTCCCCACTTACATATCTCGAAATGTTTAACAAGGTTTGATCCCACTACTTCAACCTGGTCCTGGGTAAGACCTTAAACTGCCTGGTCTTGGGTAAGACCTTAAAGTGCCTTTCTGTCTCTTTTCTCTGTCTCTCTCTCCCTTCTTCTCTATCTCTATTTCCTGGGTATGATCATAAACTGCCTCCCTCTCAGCTCTCCCGCCCTTGATATAACACTTCAAAGTGTTGATAAGGGCGTAAAGCAACCAATCTCACTCACTCACTCACTCACTACTTCAACCATGTGGCTTTTTACACTGAGGGCAAGAGGGATGAGATGAGGAAAGTGATTTAGTTTACAGTCCAGCTGTAAATGATACAAACAAATAAAACAAAAAATAAGATGGATATAACAATAAGAAAAGTTTGGTTTTGTATGAAAGAGACTAGAACAAAGAGAAGAGACCAGCGGTTCTTAGATACTTGATGACATTGTCACCATTGACCGTTTTAAAAAGTGTTTTGAGGTCAGGAGCGTTGAAATAAATATGTAAATGGTATATTTATATAAAATATTAGCACCTTGGCCAACAAGGATATTGACGTGTATACTCTGGTAAAACGATCTGGAAATGTATAATTAATATTTTTGCATGATTTTTTTTCTAGATGGGCAGAGACTGATTTGAAGTAGACACATTTTTTTTCTTTTTTTTTTTAAATCATTTTATTTATCCAAGAATATCATCTTCCAAGAATACAATAGTTTTACTTATTTCCACAACAATAACCAAGTGAAGTTGTATTTATGACGAAAATATAAATTCAATCTACTAATGTATAATTATGTAGATCAGACGATATACATATTCCAGCCATTCAAGAATGATATAATAAGAATTATTTCTATGATGATAAGCGACTGGAACTATATTCATGTGAAAATCCATTTATGAATGAATTATGGATATGAAAAAGATTTATGAAATATCTATATGTGGTGTGTTTCAGGATAATGATAACGTTAGTCACAATAAGAATGAGGACATTCCTACAAAGAGATTTTGGGAGTATATCACTTTGAAAAGTATCAATTTTGCAACTTATGACTCATTTTCCTGAAACACATCACATATAGTAGCTATATCCATATAGTAGCTAATCTCTTCCACACTTGCCGCGAAAGGTAACATCTCTCACTTTAGATGCCTCTAAATGCTTTGGTTGGATTTCTCTGAGATCCTTGACCTGAAATATAATAACAACAGTCATTGGAGAATATTATTTCATAGAAATAAATATTTTAGAAAGTGATTAATGATTGATTAATATCACAACAATTAGTATTCAATTGAAAAATCTAAAAAAATCAGTGATGATTGCTTAATATTGTGACTAAAATTTATAACCATTTTAGAGAGGGGTTGATGATTGCTTAATATCATGACAATGTATAAATATTTAATTGGGAAATAATAATAATAATAACCAATTCTTTATTTCCAAAATTAAGATTGTACAGGAAAATAGGTTATGGGCATATCCGAGTATCTCTACCAGCCCATGCCTTCTTGTTAATCTCAGGCTTGGTTTTGTTTCCTACAACAACTGGACAGCTAGAGCTATAAAATAATGTTGTAAACCACTTTGTGGTCTTTACAATTTTTACTATTAAATATATCCTTATTTTTACTAAATAATGTCTTTATTATTAGAAGGACGTTTGTTGAAAAAGTACTACATAAGCTAGTTTTGTCAGTCTGGCGTTAAATAAGTGTGACATAGTAACTAATAAAAGCGAGTAAATATGACAAGAGTAATGTGACTGACATAACAGGAATACAGAACAGAACAACTACAATAAAAGGATGCAATAAGACGTTCAATACAGTTTGTGCGGCGAAAGTACCCAAAATTCATATCAAGTTTATATTAGGATTTCGTCGAGTATTTGTCAGGTATGTGACTCCATCCATCACCCCATTTTGTCCTTGATATAGGAGCTAAAAGCGTGTCTATCTGAAATTGTATGTGCATCAGTACTGAGTTTATTCCATTCTATTTGGCATTTATAAATGACTGAATTTTGAATTTTGGTGGTTTTTGGGGTTATTGTTTTTAGGTTTTTGCGTCCTGCGTCCTGACTTCTGGTTTTCAAATTTCTATGATCAACATTGTCTGAGTTTTGAGCTAAATGGTGGGCAATCTCAACTATATGTAATTTTCTTCTTTTAGCAAGGGGTAAAATATTCATAATTTTATGCTCCTCATCTACATTTTCAAATCTATTTTTGTCAAATATAATCCGTAATGATGAATTTTGTAAGGATTGGAGTTTATCAAGCAGATGCTTTGGTCCAGAGTCATAGATGAAGTCGCAGAAATCAAAGTGGGGAACAATAGCCATTTTCAAAAGATCATGTTTTGCTTTTTTAGTCAAAGTGTCTTTTGCTTTATAGTGCAGTCTAGTTTTCAGTGATATCTTTTTCATGAGGTTATTTAGATGTGGCCTGAAGGAGAGTGTATTATCCAATGAAAACCCTAGGTACTTGTATTCAGCTACCCTCATTAGGGTGGAGGTACCAATTTTTAGGGGAGAGTTACTGGGACTGTGGGATTTGGGGGTGATGGAGAAGGTTCTTTTTTTTTTTTTTTTGGTACTGGTCTTTATTCAGGCACGGTTACATGTACATTGCAATATAAGTTTTCAGGTGTTCTCGATTATAAATATAGTAACCACGGTTCACCCTGGGGTGATATACCACCGTTGCCTGAGTTTGGCTGGCCAGCACAACAAAACAGTAGAAAACTACACACATCACCAAGCGGTTAATAGTATTTACAATGGTCAAAAATACAGGTTGCGTAATTGTAACTACATAAATAGCTGTACCATAGAGAGTTTATTTAGTGGTCGGTGCTCCAGAAACCGGTGGTAAAAATAGCATCATTTATACATGGTGAGTTCCCAGCATGACATAAGCCATATAAGTCACATATCGGATTATCCCAATGCTGTTAGTTGTTTAGAGAATATCTATTTTTGACAACCTTCTTAAATTAATCAAACACATCAGACAGTCGTAGGTCTCTGGGTAGGTCATTCCATATGTTGTTACATATGTTATACAGTAATGATTTCTTGAATTTACCAGAACGTGGCCTAGGTGGTATAAAGATAGGTGCACCGTCACGGCGTGTACGTACGTTAGGCCTTAGGAATTCTTGTTTCTCGGTAACCTTATAGAAGGCACATTTAGCTATATTAAGTTCAATCCTTCGGCTTATTAGCAAACAGTTAGAATATCTGTGGAGGTCAAGAGTTGAAGTACCTGGTTCAGATCTTAGGCAGATACGTAATGCTCTATTTTGCAAACGCTGTATTGTTGTAATGGTTCTGTCCGTACAGGCAGTTAAAAACATTAGTTGAAAGTCAATTGTTGGTAAAATCATGGTTTTATATGTCTGTAGAGCCGCCTGGTCAGTTAAAAATCTTCTTATCTTACTAAACAAGTGACAATCTTCTGACGAAAGATAATGTTAGCTCGTCAAATATAATTATGAGTATGGCCCTTTAAAATTACATGTTCGGAAGAAGTGACAATTATAATAATTTAGAATATTTTTTAGAGAAAATATATTATCGAGTGAATTATAAATAGATGGGGATGGGTTCATTTGACCTTAGTTGGTTTGAAATTTAGTAGCAATGAACTTTGATATGATCCAGGTATATTTGGTGTTGAGAATGTATCGATTCATGAAGTATTGTTATTTAATTAAGTTCAGGGACATATATTTCGATTCTTTGGTTTATATTGATCAATTATAGTTTGGATGGGTTGATATATAATAAAGTGAAAATGATGAAAATATCATAACAAAGACATTATTTGATGATCACAAACTTTATTATAAGTTCTGGTGAACAGAGGTCTCATGTTTTTATTCCCAAACTGGAATTGAAATGGTGTTCGTAGACCATGAAAATGTGAACAGTACAAAGTATGTGGAAATATTTAAATAAAAAATGTACTTGGCACAGTGACAAAGTCGAAACGGTGGGTATATATTCTCAACAGAGAAAAAGTTAAATGTTTTAAAGTATGATATTCCGAAGTGGAAAAGAAAATGTTAAAGTCTAAAATATGCATATTCCCAATGGAGAATATAAAAATGTAAATGATCTTCCCAAATGGGAATGACAGTGCACTTGGCAGTGTCAAAATCAAAGATCTGGATAGACCTTTAGATATATTCTCAACGGAGAATGTAAAAAGTTAAATCTTTTCAAGTATTAAACTCTAAATATTATAAAATATTTATATTCCCAATAGAGAATATAAACATGTAAATGATGTTGCCAAATACGAATTCTAAATATTGGTAAATGGATCGGAACATGCCCCTGGCATAAAGTATGTATATACCTTGAAATAGGTATATTTGAACAGAAATATAGTAATTGATCGTGTACAAGGTATACAAAGTACAAAAATAATGAATGCTATATCTACGTCTTACGTTATCTTTGGAAATTTAATCATAGCAATATAGGCTGTGTGGAGACGAATTATTCATGCCAAAATAGTGAAAGTCTTATCAGTTATCACCCGCAGGTTGTGGGTTGGCGAGCAGTGCTTCGCCTGCCTCGATCAATTCCGTAGTTTTCATACTTATGAGTTCCTTCCCAAGCGTTTCTATGATGGCAGTGAAGGGCAGGAACTCGGCGATTGCATTGGTTGTGGTTTGGTTCTCATCCAGTCCAAGGAGTTCTTGGAGGAGTGTCCTGTCGACGTGCAAGTACTGTAGTGTGTTCTCAGCAAAACAGACTACCTGGAGGGTTTTCCACGTGCCAGTATCCGCGATAGCGGTGATCTTTGCAACGGCCATTTTCGTTTCTGGTTCAATGACCTGAAAAATAATATTTTTTATTTCTAAATTTACAGAAATAGAACTTTTTATAGATGTAATACATATATGAAGTTAGTGTTTACGTGAAGTAAGTATTTGGTTTAGATGGGGAGGTACTTGGGACAGATTTGAATATAAATAGCTGTAACGTTAAATGGAAACTTGAGTCATAATGAAAAATGAAATATTTGATATTGTTTAAACTGTAGTTCGATATAGGTAGGGCTGGTTGTGATTAGATTATAGAAATAGTTATTAAGAAATGGTCAAGAGAAATCGGTATAAGTAATAGGGCCAACATGTAAGAAATGAAGAGAGGGAATGAGCGTTGGAAGTACAGGAGAAAAAATAATGAGAAATGGTTTTGTATACTTACTTTGATTTGGTCCGTGAAGGAGACAACGAGTTGATTTTTTTTAAGGAAGTTGTTGTAGGTGATCACTCCGTCGGTTATCTTGATCTGGTCGCCGACTGAACAGTTGGTATACGCGACGGCGTTATCCCACAGGGTGAGGGTGATTTCTGGGCCGTTCGACTTGGTAGTCAGTTCTCTAACTTTCATTTTCCCTGCTGTCTTGGTTTGGACCTCGCGTATTTCTTTGAGCTGTAATGAAATGTGAAATTGATATTAGATGTTAATATATGATGTTGGATACAAGTATTTCAAAGCCGCGAGAATGGAAATATGTTGAAATTGAAATTGAAATTGAATGAACTATATTGTTATAATAGGTGTAAATAGTTATACTTACTTCTACAACCTCTAGCTGGCAACAAAGTACGGTACCCTTAACTTTAATCATTTTATTGATGTCGCCTTGAGGGTGGAAAGGGACCGCGTAGGCTGCCTTGGCCGATACTATCAGTACTGGTGGTACAGCTATGTCCAGTGATCTGAAAAAATTAGTAGTAGAATATGTAAGATTATAGCAATGGGTATCCTATTATGATATAGATGTTTAAGGTAATACATTCGGTGAAATCTTTTAATGGATCAGTTTGAAGAAATGTTCCGAGACCATGTGCGGAATGGTGGATGTCTGAGTCTCAGACCACGTGCGTAATGTCTGATACATGACGCTGAGACAATATGCGAAATGCTTGATAGATCAGTGTATTACAAGGAAAAGGAATATTACTGAGTTTTAGTAATAATTTGATCAGTTTTCCATGAGAAATAATACCAAATATGAGATTTGTATTCAATTCTTATGAAAGTGCTGTTCTATGAACACGTGGTCTAAAGCTGGAGTCATTGACTGATCCCAGTATATTTCCACTGTTCAACGCACGTGGTGGCACATGGTTCATAGATGATTTTAGTTGTATGGAAACATTTATAGACACTTCTTTCTAAAATCGAATGTTTTATTGTAGATCTTAATTGTTATAATTTCAATTTCTGAAAGTTGTTAATTCTGTGTATCAAATCATGTATGGAATAGTGGTCGGTTGACAGAGGACAAAAAAGGTACAAATGGTATTGAAATATATGAATGAAATAAATTACTTACGTGGCAATTATGCTGCATTGGTCCAACAGAAGTTCAGCGTTTTTGAACAGTTTAAATTTTGTGATGAGGTAGGAGTTCCCCATTTCAAGAACTTTTCCTTCCGTGTCCTTCTTGGTCTTGAGATATCCGACTAGAAAACCTGTACCATCTGCGAATATTACTCTTCTTCTATGGTAGACAACCTCTTGCTCTTTATCGACCTTTTCTTCTTCTAATACGAGTAGTTTGGCGTAGAAGTTTAGCGGACACCAGTTTGCGTAGTTCTGCTTCTGTTCTGGATTGAATATCCGACTGGTATACAAGTTTCTTTTTCATTTTTTCTGGACTTTCTGTCGACGTAGTTAGGTTATGTCGTCTGGTCGCTACCCGCCCCATCGGAGGGTTTTTTTTTGGTGTGATTGGATCCACATCCATGTCGAAATTGTTAAGTTGGAAGTGTGGAAAATTCTTGGAACTTTGTATACCGATGTTCTCTCTCTGTAGTCCAGGCAATCTAGCTCAAAAAAGGGCTGAACCTAGGAAAAATTGCAATAAAAGGTTTCTCAACGGTTTTGGGTATTATTAGTGCCCCTTATTAACAAAAGTCTAGAAAAATCTGGGTAGGGGAACATGCCCAAAATTGCAAAAAACCAAAATGGCCACCTCTAAAACTTTGAAAGGCCATAACTCAGTGTAAAATCAACATATATTCAATTGTGAAAACAGTTTATTTCGTCTGGAATCATCAAGACAAGACTATTTACAATAAATTACATATAAATACATGACAATCCCATGAAACAGGAATGGTACAAAATGACTAAAATATCAGAAACTATAGGTGAAATCTTTTCATGAAAGCACAAATAAATATATATTATAAGCATAACATAAGTGTTAGATTAAGATTATAATTATCCCAACATAATGAGCGTTAACTTTGGGATGTGTCACTATCTTTAGCTGTAGTGGTAATGATTTTGTTATTTGTGAAGTGCTACAAGAAAATAAGTCACAGGTTGCAAAAAAAAATAATTTTGAGATACCATCATATCCAAAACAAAGAGATCAAGTCGATTCCAATGATGGTAAAAATTAAGACAGGTAAAGATTATTTTTCTATTTTCAGTTTGATATTCACACAATTTTAAAACCCCTTACAACGATTACTTTTTAAAAATTAGAACTATAGTACATGATCTATACTATATGTGTAGGAAATTGGGGGGTCATTGAACGGTCCGTTTTTTAGTTAGAGAGCAAAATGTGGAAAAATGTCTGATTTTCCCATAGCCACACATACCGAAGGCAAGGCTTCCTGGTGATATGGTCAACTTTAGATGACCACACAATTTTAAAAACCCTTTTAACGATTACTTTTTAAAAATTAGAACTATAGTACATAATCTATACTATATGTGTAGGAAAATGGGGGGTCATTGGACGATTGGTTTTTTAGTTAGAGAGCAAAACGTGGAAAAATATCTGATTTACCCATAGCCTCACATACCAAAGTTTTAAGTTGGTGACATGGTCACCTTTATCGTTAATAGTCTACTAGCAGTTTATTTCGAATTTTGAATTTAAACCTAGTAGCCTACTGCTTAGAAAACCACCCTTAAAACAGCCAATAGTCACAAAATAACAACAACAGCGCTGTAATACAGTATAGTTACAATGCTCAAATAACTGGTCGGGGGAATTTCTCCTTTGACCAAAAATTCATTAGTTTGTGGAAATAAAAAGAAAACAAGCAAACATTTTAGGCCCAATCATGAGGGTGAAAGGAAATGCGCCCTAATTCTGACACTTCTGGGGAAAACTGAATGGCTGTGTGCACATGGCTTCTAACACCTTCACACTTAGTGCCTGTTGGATGTGAGTGAGAGGCTAGCTTGTCTAACATTGTGGATTCAGTTTGAATGACAAAGTTTAACTACAGCATAGGGTAGGAGGTAACATAAGTGGTTGTTATAAGCCTACTATTAATAAGAAAACCAGGCAATTTGGGAATATGGAATTTGGCCTAATACTGAGTTCTTGCCAATGCAGGTATCTGACACAGATCTGACAAAAATAATAAAATGAACTGAGTCACATTGGTCCTGAATACTGTGTATTGTTTTGTGTTTTAAATCACATCCAATACGCCCTCCCATTAATATTATTAAAGCTTTAATCTATGTGCATTATCTAATTGATTAATTGATCAAACAAAACAGCTCACCTTTAATGTTATCCATGTTGTGAAAACGCTTGATGTGCCCTCTAAATCCACCGATTGACTTCAAGGCTTTGTCACAAACAGGGCAGATATATGTGGGTTTAGTCGTTTTTATCATTGTGGCCTTCCTGGATGTTTTCGGGGGAGGAGGCTGGTAGTTTTCACCATCTGACTCACTGCTTGAGCCATTCGAAACTTGCACTGGCACTGGTAGAGTTTTACAGTCATCCTCACTATCTGATTCCCACTGGTCTGACTCTCCCAGCAACTCATCTAAGTCTGGGCACTCTTCATCCCAGTCAATTAGGTGCAGGCGACCTATTCCTTTTCCCCTAATTGTTTCAAATAACCTCAGGCAGTTCCTTGTATTTGAACTTCGTCCTCTCCAATGTACACGCCCTGGTTGCTATAACCAATATGGCGACGACATGACCTCTGTTGACCCTAGAGAAACATACCTTCAAGATTGGAGAGTTCGCCTACAGTTCAGCCACCATGTGACGATCAGAAAAACTACTGTGCATCAGTTGCGCCCCTAGAATTTTTTTTTTGAAACACGGAGCGCCACGGCCGAGTTAATCCCCTGTTAATCCCTGAGAAAGCTAGACAAGAGAACAATAGCGAGGCACACATGTATAGGCTATGGGGGTATTGTTTCCTATCCATTCTCATTAGAAGTCTGTGATGACATGTTATAAATGCTTTGTGAGCTTCTCATCCAACTGTCTCTTGATTTCCATCGGGGGTTTTATGTATCTAAAAACACAATTTGACTTCCAGAGTCCACTTCCTATGATTTCTGACACTGAACAGCCAGAATATGCCATGTGTGTGGCAGAACCACGGCGAAGTGAATGGGAAGAATAATTCCCCACAATATTAGCTTTAAATAGGAATTTTCTCAGTGTCATTGAAAAGCAGCTATACGATAGATAGTCATTGTCTTTCATGGGGAAGATTGGATCATTGAACGAGAATTTGAAACGTTTAAACAATTGCAAAAGCCAATACACAGGGCAAATATCAATGTCTGTTAGCTTATTAACGGGTATATAACTTGGTTTGTCTCTAGCAGAGGTAGTCTTGGAGGAACGAACACAAACTACCATGCCCCAACCATGAAATTTAATGTCTGACCATATTGACGTATGGGGAGATCTGGTGACATGAGACACCCTCATTAATGTCCTAAACATTAATAATATCGCTGTAAACACAGATAATTCTTGCTTATCGTCATAGTTAATAATTTTTTAAATTTCCTTGAGATGATGTGGAAGCAGAGGGTCTTTTCCACACGATGATTCACCTGAAGACTTTGATAATCCTTTCAAAGTTAATTTAATACGGTTGTCGCTCGTTGAAGGTGCAGTGATACCGTATAGCCAATGGTAGAAGCAAATGGCTTGTAAATATGACGACACTGATGAGCTCTTCATGAATCTGCCCAAGAAAGTGATATACCTACACATCGTGGTAACATCGCAAGGAATCGGAGGAATTGTTTACAGAACCTTAGATAGCAATTCCACTGCCCAGCACGCAGCTTCCTAGTGGAGGGGGCCAGCGATTTTAGCATCAGATTCTCCGTCTCCTGGTCCAGCGATTTCAGATCTGTTAATAGAATAATTATTTAAAAGGTCAAAACAACATAGATATGTACCACTAAGCATCTCAGATAATTTTCCACGAGTGGATGAGTACGTCATTCTAGACAACGTGTCAGCCACAAAATTGTTTTTTGTGGAGATGTATTTTGGAAGTATGGCGATATCATAGATGAAACAGATCCAGAAAATTTCTCGAAGCCATTGCATGCACGTCTTATTAATGCTTGACCCATTCCTAAGCATGTACATAACCT
This sequence comes from Sthenelais limicola, assembly GCA_942159475.1. NCBI lineage: Eukaryota > Metazoa > Annelida > Polychaeta > Phyllodocida > Sigalionidae > Sthenelais > Sthenelais limicola. Next base: position 3,884,015 of record OW804101.1, on the reverse strand, counting down.
GGGTATTATCAACAAAGGGTGAAATCTGGAGCCACGACATCGGTTGTTTTTTGTGTTTCTTGCAGTTTAAACTGGACAGTTTTTTTCAGTTTTCTAAACTTTCATCTATATTTGATAACGCATCCCATGGCCACTAAGCTAACCAACACTATAAGCCACGCAATCCATTTCACAATGGAGTGCCAATAGTTGCCTTCATTTTCCTCTTTCATTTCCTTCACCAAACGGTTTAGATCATCAAGCTTTTGGGACTGAAAATATAATCACCAGTAAAAAATAAACATTGAATTAAACATAAACCCTTATTGAAAATGCTATGTGTTATAATACTTATCTACAAATAAATGCTATTCATTATGATACGTACGGAGGAATTTTTCGAAGCTGCTATGTTGATGGCTTGTTTCACATAGCCAGCTCCATTCTTGAGCTACAAAATAATTAGTACGTAGTTACATTGATTGGTTGGTATTAACATCGTTTCCTAGGATATTGGGACATTTCTTGATATATTTTACCTTGTCTAGTACAGATGATTTTGATGGAGGTTTGGAGATCTGGGTTTCAGGTGTAGATTCTTCGCTCGTAGGTGGAGAAGAATGTCTCAGCTACGTCCAGCGGGGTGGAGGATTTTAGGTGGGACGTCAATTCAGGGGGAAGCTTAGCACACTAGGAGTTGAAGTTTTCAGCTCTAAAGCTAGCAAATATGCGGGTGAAGAGTCTAGGCTTACAATCTACAAAATAATTTGTCCTTAGTTAAATTTCAGGGTTTTTCTACCCAACTCAAAATTTCTAGTATAAATGTTGCGTAAGTCCATATTCTCAGGATTTAGCGCCATACGGAAGCCTGCAATTAAGAGATGGAGTCTACGTCTGTAGCTCAATGGTAGGAGGTTTTTCTCTATATGGAGATTCTTTACACTAGCCCTGGAGGGCAGACAATATATTATTTTTAGAATTTTATTTTGGAGGATTTGGAGCCGATGGAGATTTGTGGATTTATTTGATTCGTGTAAAATGTCGGCCTGGTCCAAGATGGGAAGAACCATCACCTTGTAGATCATTAATAGGGTATGCTTTGGAATTTTATCTTTTAATTTGGAAAACTGCCAACATTTACAGCTTAGAGTTTTTGTCAATTTGGCGATTAAATCAGTGAATTTCAAGCTATTGTTGATATCTATGCCTAGATATTTATATGTCGTTACTTCTTCAAGGCTCGTTCCCTCCAGGGTTAAAGAGTGTTCAGGAAGATCGAATGTTCGTTGGGATGTCCATCTCGACCTGGGGGAGGGGCTTCGGAAAATAGTTTGGACTTTTGTTTTGGATAAATTCAATGATATTTTGTTGTGACAACACCACTGGTTTAGAGAGTTCAGGTCCATCTGTAGTTTCATTGAAACTTCCTTGGAGTCAGAACCTGAGGTATAAACAATGGTGTCGTCAGCAAACATTTGTATTGAGGAGTGTTTAATAAATTTGGGTAGATCATTGATGTATAGGTTGAATAGTAGGGGTCCCAAGGTAGTTCCTTGGGGGACCCCACATGTAACATTTTGGAATTTGGAATATGTTTTATTGACTTGTACCCGTTGAGTACGATTCGATAAATAATCTTCAAACCATAATAATTCTTTTCCCTCGATACCAAATATTGATAATTTCTCGATTAGATTTATGTGGTTAACCATATCAAAAGCCTTCCTCAGGTCGAGATAAGCTGCCCTTACCAGATTGCCTTCGTTCAATGAGTTATATACTCTTGAGAGATAACAGATAAGGGCATCCTGGGTCGAGCTTCCCCTCCGAAAACCGAACTGATAATTATATAACAAATTGTAGTCCTCCAAATAGGCAGACAGTTGATTATGCAATACCTTTTCTAATACCTTAGCTGGCAATTGTATTGAGGATATAGGCCTGTAGTTTCCCGGGTCAGTGACAATTCCAGCCTTGAAAAGTGGAGTCACTTTGGACTGTTTCCATATCATTGGTATACTGGAACTTTCATATGTTAGGTTTATCAAATATTTGAATTTTGGTAGTAAGGCGATTAATGCTACTTTTAAAAGCCAAGCAGGCATATGATCAATGCCAGACGACTTGCTCGAAGGAATGTTTTTTATTATTTTTCTAAGTTCAATATAATTTATTGGAGTATATTTGAACTTAGGGATATCTCTTTCCTCTATCGTTTCTAGTTTGATTTTTCTTTGTTGTGATATAAAGTTTGACGTTGGAAGAGGTATGCTTTTGGCAAGGTTTGAGCCTATATTTGTGAAATATTCATTAAAATGATCGGGTATTTGGGCAGCTGGTATAATTTTTTTTTTAACATAATTTTATTCAGGCTTACATTTACAATTATTACACTGTCACCCTAGGGGTGATATTCTTTAGTGCCCTGCAACTTTCATTGGCACACCGAGAAGTTTAATCACATTTTATAATCCTGTACACACTTTACATATTCCACATAATGTGTATTCTAAATTAATCTTTGTAGCCAAAATTACGCCCATTTAAGAGAAACTTGAAAACATGATTATGAAAGATGATGAAAGGAATGATATATGAAAATAGAAATAATGTGGTGAAAAGGCACCTGTCTATTATATTCACATTACTTAATAGTCTAAGTGAGATGATGAATCAAACATTTTCGTCAGTTTTTCTATACAGCGAAAAGGATTTTTATCACATGTTATAAACTAGTAATTGTCCTATTAGTACACGAACATATCCTCTGAGGGATAACACAGGGGTGTAGCAAAGGGTTACATGTACAAACAAATATATACATACGGAGGTATTGACATTTACAGCCAATGTATCATGCTGTACTATTCACACATGATCAGGCAGCAAAGGGGGGGGGGGAGGGGGTGGAAAGGGTGTGAGGTATTGGGTGTTGTCCAGACTTCTGGAGGGATCGACTCATAATTTATGAATGAATTTAATTAATTACTGTCAGTAACATTCCTAGTAACATACATAATATAATATATCTCTATCACCTGTTGATAAGTCTTTTTAAACATACTTTGAAGGCTTTCACATCTCCTATAAGCCTCACTTCTGGCGCAAGTTCATTCCAATTTCTTATTATTCCATTAACCAATGACTTTTCCTCTTTACTGGTCTTAGGATAAAAATTTCCCAATAATGGAGCATTCGCCTGCCTCGTATGTCGGTTTGGGAATATAGCTCTCCCTTTCTCATACACTTCTTTATGACCCAATATACATTGATTATATCTCATTCTGTCTTTTATGCTCATTATACCAGCTAGCCGAAGGATTTCTGCATTACTGACATAGTAGTTACAATTTAGAGCGATCCTTAATATGCGATTCTGGATTTTCTGGAGTTTATCTAAATCTTTTTGGGTGAGAGGACATAGGCTAAAGAGGCTGTAATCAAATAAGGAAACCAGCTTAGACTTTGCTATCATCACGGCTGCAGGTTTTGTCAAATTAGGCCGAATTTTTCTAAACGTATAAATTTTATCATTAATTTGCTTCGTAACATTATTAAATTGCTGCTTCATACAGAGCTTTTCATCAACACATACCCCTAAATAGGTATAAGAATTGACTATTTCTAACCTTTCTCCACCTAGTTTCACATTCAGAGTCGACACATCCATATTGTTCTTATTCCTTCCAAATACCATTATCTTCGTTTTCTTACTATTCACAAGTAGCTTGTTCCCCAGGCTCCAATTATAAAATAAATTCATGTCGCGGTTTAATACATCTTCACATTGTTTCAAGTTATCGCCAGAGTAATAGAACACCGTGTCATCTGCGTATTGTAAATACTTAGCTTCCAGGTTTAAGTGCTTCAAATCATTCGCATATATCAAATACATGATTGGTCCCAAAATTGAACCTTGCGGTACTCCATAATTAATCTTTAACGTGTCAGAAATCAATCCATTCAACTTAACTTTCTGCGATCTGTCAACCAGATAAGATTCGAACCATTTTCTTAAATTTGGTGCTATACCTATATCTTGTAATTTGTTTATCATAATGCTTGGTACCACTGAATTAAAAGCTTTACTAAAATCTACAAAACAAGCTATTGTTACTTTCTTGTGACTATTAGATATATTAAGATCAGATATGAATTCAACCAGTGCATCGGTAGTGGATTTTTCTCTTTGATATCCCTTCTGTTGTTCACTTATAATATTTTCATATAATAAGAAGTCCATTAACTGCTCCACTATAATCTTTTCCATAATCTTACCACCAATGTGGGTTAAAGAAATAGGTCTGGTGTCGCCCAGTAGTTTCGGATTATTAACTTTTGGAATAGGCACGACACTTGCACATTTCCATGCAGTCGGGAAAACACCTGTCGCTACCGATTGTTTGTACAAGAAAGTCATTTGATCCCCCATCATCATAAAGCAATCTTTATAAATTCTGCTCGAGATTACATCACAACCAGAGCTTTTCTTAATGTTCATGTCTTTGAACAGGGCCTCTACCTTAGTATTATCTATATCAATGTCATGCAATTCACCTCCATACTGTTCATTATACCTGACAGTATTGTGATCACCTATGCTCAAACTAATCTTTTCTCCAATTTCACAATAATGTTCGTTTAGACTATCTACCATTTCCTGACCGTACACCATTTCATCATTGACTAAAATATTATTGATCTTGTTTGTAACACCTGTGTCAATCTCCTTAATTACCTTCCAGAATTTAGCAGTATCTTTCTTATGTACCGCCAACAAGTTTTTATAGTAATTTGATTTTGACATTTTAGTTCTATTGTTACACAAACTCTTAGCAGCTTTTGCAGTTCTTATGTCATTAACATTCTTAGTACGATTTGCTATCTTAAACAATCGTTCTCTGTTATTATTTAATTCTCTCAACTCGGCAGTATACCACGCTGGTTGCTCCCTTCTTTCTTTAAACTCTTTAAAAGGCGCTATCTCATTTGCAATCTTCAGTATGTGATTATATAAAATATTCCAACTCTCATTTGGGTCAATTGCCGCATAATAAGTATTCCAATCAATATTAGCAATTTTCTCTGTTAACAATTCAGTAGAGTATTTCTTAAAACATCTTCCTTTAATCGTAATTTTCGGTTTTGCAGTCGTAATCTTTTTTAATATCGCATAAGTGGGTTGATGGTCTGACAAAGAATAGTTTATCACTCCAGCTCTAACATCAATTTTACTGCAAATCAAAAAGTGATCTATAATCGTGTCAGATAATTGCCCATATCTAGTGATATTCTTTATATGACTGACAAAGCTTCTAGATGAAATATATTGTTGTAGGGCTTTACATTTGTTATCCTTTGCTAACGTATCAACATTCAAGTCACCGGCTATAACAACATTCTCATTTAATCTGCTTACACATTTACTCAATATCTCATCAAGATCTTTGAAAAAAGAATTCAAGTTTCCCGCAGGGGGACGATACGACGCCAGAATTTTATAAGATGGGTTATTAGGTTTCCACAATTTAAAAGCCATTATTTCACTGTTGCCATGACAAGTATTCCATTCTATATTATCTTCTACAGAAAATCCTTCTTTCACATAACAACAGATTCCGCCACCTCTAATTCCAGTGTTCCTATCATGACGATAAATGGTATAACCTGGACATTCAATTAAGCTATTATCAATTTCAGTTTTAAGCCAACTTTCAGTAAATATTACGACATCAATATTCTTGTTCATAATCTCGTTTCTTATAATATCTATCTTAGGAAGTAATGATCTAATGTTATAATTTACTATTTTGAGTCCTCTTATTTTGGACAAAGTGTCCCAGTCAGTAATATCCTTCTGCTTATTCATTCAATAGGATAATTCCTTTCCTTCACATAGTCAGTGTGATAATTATGGTGATAGTTCATTCGTCGACTAAAAGTCAATACTTGTAGAGATATTTCATTCTTCTGGCTGTGAGTGTTCATGTGTACAAGATTATTATAACAATAGCCCCCACAAAGCGACACAGACCCAGGTCGTCCAACGACTTCTGGGTCCCGGCACAGTGTAGGTTTGAGTCCGCACAAGTGTATATATATCCTCTGAGGAATTAATGCAATATCAGTACTATGAAGGTATAAGTAAGGTGTCTCACCAATTACTCGTATTGATTCAGTCCGCCTTTTTACTAAATTAACTCGGTCATTTCGCGTTGAGTCCAGGCTCTTCCTTGACACATGTTCCACAGGTAATAGTTTCCACCGTCCATTCCACCCAGGTCGTCCAACGACTTCTGGGGGAGATTTCAGGGGAGATTTCAGGGGAGAACTATAACAATGGGCATGCATCATAGGTGAGTATCTGTGTAACCCAATTGCTTTTGACAACGTCATCAAAATGTACACCATCATGTAGTCTCCTTAAAAAGTGTCGCCATCTATTCTTGGCTTTGAAGTGGACCTTATTTATTAAGTGCACGTGTCGAATACTTCTATTTTGGTTTAGGCCTGTCAAGTAGAGATTGATCTGTACCATGGCATCGTTGATTTCTCTCTGAAATGGGGAATATCCATCCAGCCTGTTACTTCTATTTAAATCGAGTCCAATAAGGCCACCGATTGAGACAGTACAACGATGGGTTATCTATTAAATCGAGTCCAATAAGGCCACCGATTGAGACAGTACAACGATGGGTTATCCCCGCCAGACTGTCAAGAGATTCTTTGTAAATCTCCTCCATATAATCGGTCATTGATTCACTATTGCTATGAACTAAGGTGATTTCCTTAGTGTTCCTATTTTTTCTACTTAGATCGCATATCCCACCACAGATGAGCATATTCTTAGGTCGATGTATGGCTTCCAATTCCAACGCTCTTTCGGTAAGAAGAGACATTTTTCCTCCTGGGAAGACAAACACCCATATATGAGCAAATCCACCAATTGGTCGTCATTTGACCCTAAAAGCATATTTTGCTTATTTGAATGGGATAAACTGATTGGAGACACTTTTTAATAGTTTCAACGTGTCTGCCCGCCCAAAATACATCAGAAATACCCCCTATTTACATAATTATTCCTAAGAATTTAGGGCATGGGGGCCTAAAAACTGGATTTTAAGGGCTTAAAAATGAAGAGAAATCAAGGGAGGCCAAATAAAATTATGGAAATAAATGAAAATATTTAGTCGAACATAGTATAAATTTATTTTACCATTGGGCCTTGTCCCCAGCTACTGCATGATCAGTTTTTTTATCTTTTAATATTGATTTTTGGTCTAGTAAGAATGAAAAAACCTGTTGGGAACTCTAATTGTCAGCGTCACGTGTGGAATATAAAATCCAGGCCTAGAAAAAATGTAACAACTTGGGGTGACCAATATATATTATTTTGGTTACTTCTACATGTACTTGATATATTAAAAATAAATCAGTTCGGATATCAGTTAATATTATGGAAAACTAGGAACCAAATTAGGAATTGGGAAGCTCTGCTGTCAGCGTCACGTGTGGAATGTTACTCTATCCCATTTAATAAATATTAGGAATTAATTATTAATAATATTCATATAGATGAGATGCCATACATACTTCATTTAAAAAACCATAAATCCACCCAGGGACTCATTAATAGGAAGGAAGGGTAGGAAATGTGTCAGCGTCACGTGTGGTTTCCACACGTGACGCTGACATAGGCTGGAACTGACGCTGACATACTATGGAAAACCTTTGTTGGGACATAGGGAAATTTCATACCTTTATCCCTATAAATGTTACCTGTATTTACTTAAACAGAACTTATATTTACTTTCTTGAACAACTAATACAAGTATTCAAGTCAACTTAAAAAGAAAACGAAAGGGAATGAATGTTAAATATTTGTGTAGTATATTCCAAAAATTATGGGTTATATATGTATGTGAGCAGAGGGTCAATGACATGTCATCCTTGCCGCTGCCATTATCATTACCATTACTGATCGAATGGTTATTTGGCTATAACTTTTCTTCTAGTTGGAATATTTTCACAAACTAAAAAGTGTTATGACCCTTATGTCGAGACCTATGAAATACACCATGATTCAAAACATTATGTATATATTTCTTTTATTTATTTCTAATTTAAATCCTTATTTATGTAGAAATGTGTACCATTCTCCAGTGCCCTTATCAGCAGAGTTCCAGTCACAGATTCTACCAAGCTGCCCTGACGAAAATATTCATTATTAACTTTCCCAATTTCGTCTATAGTAGCATCAATATGTCTAGTTTATGTGTGAAAAAAACTAAATCAATAGAAGCAATTTTAAAAAATTAAGAATTTTCAGCTCTGGATGGCCAAATGACGACCAATTGGTGGAATACCCCTCCCCCTGGAGTCCGTTACCACTATTGTACGAGGCATATTTCCTGTATTCATAATGAGTAAGTTATGATCCAGATTTTTCATCGAAGATTTCTCTCGTCTGTGCTTGATCAGTTTCACTGGTGTAGGAGTCACGTTTAGAATAGAACTCTTTCGCTAGGAAGTCTCTTACCAACGCTTCTACATGATAGGGATTAGGTGGCATGGAATTAGCAATATGTTTCTTACTGGGACTGCTAACATACTCCCCACTTAGCATACGCTTTTGTCTAGTTGAGGGACTGGGCGCAGGTGATTCTTGGCGGGTAACAAATGCTGGTTCTGGGTTCATGCCATTATTACCTTTGCCCCTCCCACTTCCTCGTTGTGTGACTGCAGCAAACGATGTACGTCGACTAGGTTTGGGCGGGGCCTTGAAACCACCTTCCACAGAGTCAGTGATTGATTGACAGGGACTTTGTGTGTATTCCATTTCATAGGAGTGCTGAGGCGTGGCAAGTAGATCAGAGTACATGTGCGTGGGCGATTGTGCGTGTCCACCACGCGCTCCTCTACTGGAGTTGTTGTACATGCCCCTAGAGCCTCTGCCTCTTCCTCCAATGGGATGACCCTGATTATCTTGTGCTACTGTTTTGGCTCTTGGTGATTTACTGCTCGATGGTGGGATCACTGCACCTTTCTCATCTGTAGCCTCTATGGGCTTCCTATCCTCCCAGGCAATATTCCCTTGAGCATAGCTACGATAATCTTCGAGCATCTTCCCCACCATGTTGCATCCATTATGCTCTCCATCTAGGGTCTTTTTTGATCTTAGGGTCAACCCACAGGCCCAAAATTCACAATTTGTAGCCTCAAAAAGTGCTTTGCCGCCCGTATCTATCAATGCTTGCCTCATCGTGGGGTTTTGATTGAACTTGTGCTCAATTAGCACTCTCATCACACGTATTTTTGTGGCGTCCCACTTATCATCGCTTTTTGCTCGATGCGATATCTGCTTAGATGCACGGGCATCCTTACTCAGGAAGATGTCTTTTGCCACATCCGGCTTACCTAACGATACTGCCCTTGCATATTGATAGGCTTGCTCCACTGATACAAACTCCATGTCATTGATATGCAGGCGGCAAGGGTGGAAGTTGCTGAGGATGCTGTACTCTGAGCTAAAGTAAAGACATCCGTTGATCTCTTTTGTACGCGCGTCTGAGAGCCGATAGCCATCTTCCAGCTCTTCTAATTGATCAAACCTGTGACTCTTTCCCTCAATACTTATGCGGTCTTTGTATATGCCATCAACTTTCCTGTCTCCCTTCTCGCTTATATGCGCCCTCACAGTCGACAACATTTCTTTCCTCTCTTTTATGGTTGCTGGCAAGTCTGCATTCACATAAACCTTGCTAAACCATCTTGAACCTTTGAGCTGTGCCCTATCAAAATAAACCTTATTTCGGGCTTCAATGGAAACGAATTGTACACGTACCAACCTATGTCCATTCTGATAGTTCTTTGTGCGCTCTGTCATCACTAAGTCATCTTTGGAGAAACTTTGATCGATACAACGACAGACATTCACACAAGTAGCCAAAAGGTCCTCATTGCGTCTATATTCTAGACCTGAAAGTATTACATTGAGCTTTCGTCGCTCCATTTCACATTAAAAAACCGTATCCTCTAAGCATCTATATTGACGTTTCAAATGCATGTTCTCTAGTCTTATTTCGTTCATTACAAGACTATTTTCATACTCCCTTTTAATCATTTCATCCATTTTCTGCTTCATTAAATCTTGGTTTGCTTGTGTGAATTCAAGCGATTCCTTCAAGTCCCCCATATTGTATGGGTCCGCAGTAATTGTGTACGCCTCCTTGTTCACGTAAGTGTTGTCAATAGGTTGGCTGAAAGTGCAAAGCTTTGTCTTTCGCACCTCCCGGTCTCCCTCAATAGGATTAAACAATTTGCTTTGTTTGTCGGTGGATAGGAATCCACGACTTTCTAGGTCTCCGTCCGTCATATCTTCCAATGCTTCCATTTTCACAGTATAGAATGTCACAAATATCGTATAAATCCTAAATTTTACGTTGAAACATCCATCCCACTCGGATCTCTACCGTAGAATCAAGTTGTGTGTGAAATATGAGATGAGGGTTTCTTGATCTAACGTAGTTGTGGGTGTTTTCTGATAGAGCGTCGTTGGACGCGACTTCTACCTCTCGACTACCGACGATATATATCAGTGCCCATTTCGTCTGATAGTGCCCATTTCGTCTGATAGTGATATATGTAAATCCTTTTTGGCTTTTTTGTTATTTAGTAAGGGTGATATAATATTCCAAAATTTCTTTGGGTTCTGGGTATTGCTTTCTATCTGTTCACGTATATAATTGTTTTTTAGGTTTCTCGCCATGTGGTTTACTTTTGAGCGGAGTTTTTTTGCTTTATCCATTAAGGACGGATCGTTAGATTTTTTAGCTCTCTTAGATAATTTGTCACGCTCCCTCATCTGGGAAAATAAATCCCCATTTATCCAGGGTTTCCTGGTTTTAACATTGGTCATAGTGTTCAAGGGGCAGACTTCGTCTGTTACCTTTGAAATATGATCAATAAGTAAGTTCCAATATTGATTGGAGTCCAGCTGATTCGTTAATTCTGACCAATCGTGCTCACGGAGCTTTCTGGAGTAATATTCCTCACTATAAGTAGCATAAGATCTACAAGTAAATGTGGTCCTTCTGTATTGCTCTTGTTCTTTTTTCAACACAACATAAGTTGGTAGGTGATCACTTATATTTAAATATAAAACACCTGATGTTTTAACAATTTTTGAATTTGTATAGATCAGATCAAGTGTTGTTTCAGAGGACATGGTTATTCTTGTTGGAGAGGTTATGAGTTGTTTCATTGAAACATTATGTTCAATCGATAGTAACTGGGTCTTACTCCGTGATGGTTTCTGATAATTAACATTAAAGTCTCCTACAAGGATTTTGTCTGAGTTTGAGGGTAAATTTCCTACTATTTCTTGTATTGAGTGTATAGCTTCGTTTAAATCTCCGTCCGGCGGGCGGTAGGAGTTGAGAAGACTACTACATCCTTGTAGGGGTTCAATTTTATTGTGAGCGATTGGATTTCAATATTTAAGTTACTGACATGGAAATTGTCACTGCCCGGTATAACCTCATATTTATCTAGTACATAAGTTGCCAGGCCTCCTCCTGTTTTCTTGGTTGTTTGCCTATCGTGTCTAAAAATATTATAGCCTTCAAGATGTATTAAATCATCATAGATATTGGCATTTAGCCATGTTTCATTTATACAAATAACATCAAAGTGATATTTTTTACAAATCGCTTCTAATTCAAAATTCAAAATGAGGATCAATTATATAATTGATATAATTATCATGAAAGCTGTAATGCATTGATTTAATAAGCTTGTTCTAGGGCTTCCAGTTTACCCTGATAGAGAGAAACGTGGAGCGCTTAGCTCTTCCAAATTCTTCTTTTTTTCCAGCAAGGCGGAAAATAGCAGTTCACCCAGAGTGGACATAAAGCTGTATAAACAAGCAAAGATACCATTGGATGTGTTTAAAAGTGACGATAATCGAGACTTTCCTGAATATCTGGACAGTATTACCAACCGATTAAACTAGTAGGTCCCAACCGCCATTTTGGGCGACCGTGTGCCTATTGTCGCTCATCACCGATACTCGGAGAAGCTCCTAGCTGCTCACTTAAATTTATACAAATGACATTGTGACTCTCATATACGAGGAAAACATATATGTACCAAGCCACGCAATCTATGTGAATATTGGAATAATCTGAAGAGGATAAATTGCTGATCCTCACCCAACCACGTGTGAATAAAAATGGCACCTGGAGGAACCCAGGCCTAACCGTGGAGTAATAATATATTGACAGTGAACGAGTAAAATACCAGTATTTTACACAACTCATTCATCAAGAAAGTGACTGAAATTAATATATCAGTTTATGCTGACAATACGGCTATAACGGTCACTGGGAACGATCCAAATGATTGTATAAGAGCAAGCCAACTCCCTGCAAACGAAGTCTCACTATGGATGCAAGCAAACAAATTGAAAATTAACTCGCAAAAATGTCGTCAAAAATAGTGTATAAGAGCGTTTGTGGTAATCAAAGTACACAAAGGTAGTGTATAAGAGGGTTTGCAGTAATCAAAGTACACAAAGGTAGTGTATAAGAGGGTTTGTGGTAATCAAAGTACACAAAGGTAGTGTATAAGAGGGTTTGTGGTAATCAAAGTACACAACGGTAGTGAGAGGGTTTGCGGTAATCAAAGTACACAAAGGTAGTGTATAAGAGGGTTTGGGGTAATCAAAGTACACAAAGGTAGTGTATAAGAGGGTTTGCAGTAATCAAAGTACACAAAGGTAGTGTATAAGAGGGTTTGGGGTAATCAAAGTACACAAAGGTAATGTATAAGAGGGTTTGCAGTAATCAAAGTACACAAAGGTAGTGTATAAGAGGGTTTGGGGTAATCAAAGTACACAAAGGTAGTGTATAGGAGGGTTTGCAGTAATCAAAGTACACAAAGGTAATATATAAGAGGGTTTGTGGTAATCAAAGTACACAAAGGTAATGTATAAGAGGGTTTGTGGTAATCAAAGTACACAAAGGTAATGTATAAGAGGGTTTGCAGTAATCAAAGTACACAAAGGTAGTGTATAAGAGGGTTTGGGGTAATCAAAGTACACAAAGGTAATATATAAGAGGGTTTGCAGTAATCAAAGTACACAAAGGTAGTGTATAAGAGGGTTTGCAGTAATCAAAGTACACAAAGGTAATATATAAGAGGGTTTGCAGTAATCAAAGTACACAAAGGTAGTGTATAAGAGGGTTTGTTGTAAATCAAAGTACACAAAGGTAATGTATAGGAGGGTTTGCAGTAATCAAAGTACACAAAGGTAATATATAAGAGGGTTTGCAGTAATCAAAGTACACAAAGGTAGTGTATAAGAGGGTTTGTGGTAATCAAAGTACACAAAGGTAGTGTATAAGAGGGTTTGTTGTAAATCAAAGTACACAAAGGTAGTGTATAAGAGGGTTTGCAGTAATCAAAGTACACAAAGGTAGTGTATAAGAGGGTTTGTGGTAATCAAAGTACACAAAGGTAGTGTATAAGAGGGTTTGTGGTAATCAAAGTACACAAAGGTAATATATAAGAGGGTTTGTTGTAAATCAAAGTACACAAAGGTAGTGTATAAGAGGGTTTGTGGTAATCAAAGTACACAAAGGTAATGCATAAGAGGGTTTGTGGTAATCAAAGTACACAAAGGAAGTGTATAAGAGGGTTTGTGGTAATCAAAGTACACAAAGGTAGTGTATAAGAGGGTTTGCAGTAATCAAAGTACACAAAGGTAATGTATAAGAGGGTTTGTGGTAATCAAAGTACACAAAGGTAATGTATAAGAGGGTTTGTGGTAATCAAAGTACACAAAGGTAGTGTATAAGAGGGTTTGTGGTTATCAAAGTACACAAAGGTAGTGTATAAGAGGGTTTGTGGTAATCAAAGTACACAAAGGTAATGTATAAGAGGGTTTGTGGTAATCAAAGTACACAAAGGTAATGCATAAGAGGGTTTGTGGTAATCAAAGTACACAAAGGAAGTGTATAAGAGGGTTTGTGGTAATCAAAGTACACAAAGGTAGTGTATAAGAGGGTTTGTGGTAATCAAAGTACACAAAGGTAGTGTATAAGAGGGTTTGTGGTAATCAAAGTACACAAAGGTAGTGTATAAGAGGGTTTGTGGTAATCAAAGTACACAAAGGTAGTGTATAAGAGGGTTTGTGGTAATCAAAGTACACAAAGGTAGTGTATAAGAGGGTTTGCAGTAATCAAAGTACACAAAGGTAATATATAAGAGGGTTTGTGGTAATCAAAGTACACAAAGGTAGTGTATAAGAGGGTTTGTGGTTATCAAAGTACACAAAGGTAATGTATAAGAGGGTTTGCAGTAATCAAAGTACACAAAGGTAGTGTATAAGAGGGTTTGTGGTAATCCAAGTACACAAAGGTAGTGTATAAGAGGGTTTGCAGTAATCAAAGTACACAAAGGTAGTGTATAAGAGGGTTTGTGGTTATCAAAGTACACAAAGGTAGTGTATAAGAGGGTTTGTGGTAATCAAAGTACACAAAGGTAGTGTATAAGAGGGTTTGGGGTAATCAAAGTACACAAAGGTAATGTATAAGAGGGTTTGCAGTAATCAAAGTACACAAAGGTAGTGTATAAGAGGGTTTGTGGTAATCCAAGTACACAAAGGTAGTGTAAAAGAGGGTTTGTGGTTATCAAAGTACACAAAGGTAGTGTATAAGAGGGTTTGTGGTAATCAAAGTACACAAAGGTAGTGTAAAAGAGGGTTTGTGGTAATCAAAGTACACAAAGGTAATGTATAAGTGGGTTTGTGATAATCAAAGTACACAAAGGTAATATATAAGTGGGTTTGTGGTAATCAAAGTACACAAAGGTAGTGTATAAGAGGGTTTGCAGTAATCAAAGTACACAAAGGTAATATATAAGTGGGTTTCTGGTAATCAAAGTACACAAAGGTAGTGTATAAGTGGGTTTGTGGTAATCAAAGTACACAAAGGTAGTGTATAAGAGGGTTTGTAGTAATCAAAGTACACAAAGGTAATATATAAGAGGGTTTGTGGTAATCAAAGTACACAAAGGTAATATATAAGAGGGTTTGTGGTAATCAAAGTACACAAAGGTAGTGTATAAGAGGGTTTGTTGTAAATCAAAGTGCACAAAGGTAGTGTATGAGAGGGTTTGTGGTAATCAAAGTACACAAAGGTAATATATAAGAGGGTTTGTGGTAATCAAAGTACACAAAGGTAGTGTATAAGAGGGTTTGTGGTAATCAAAGTACACAAAGGTAGTGTATAAGAGGGTTTGCAGTAATCAAAGAACACAAAGGTAGTGTATAAGAGGGTTTGTTGTAAATCAAAGTGCACAAAGGTAATGTATAAGAGGGTTTGCAGTAATCTAAGTACACAAAGGTAGTGTATAAGAGGGTTTGTGGTAATCAAAGTACACAAAGGTAATGCATAAGAGGGTTTGTGGTAATCAAAGTACACAAAGGTAGTGTATAAGAGGGTTTGTGGTAATCAAAGTACACAAAGGTAGTGTATAAGAGGGTTTGCAGTAATCAAAGTACACAAAGGTAATGTATAAGAGGGTTTGTGGTAATCAAAGAACACAAAGGTAGTGTATAAGAGTGTTTGCGGTAATCAAAGTACACAAAGGTAGTGTATAAGAGGGTTTGTGGTAATCAAAGAACACAAAGGTAGTGTATAAGAGGGTTTGCTGTATGTGTCACAACCATGGCCAAGAGCCTGCACAAGACAACAGATAAAAGCGACAGTCTAAGAAATTCATCAAATAAAGATTTTTTCTTATTTTAAACAAATTGTATTCACAATAATAGTATGCCTCTGGCCAAGATTAATGCGGCTTGGACCCAATGTTATAAAACTCTGTCCTGTAGGCAGTAAACATCAAAGCCCACATCAGACGGTTAACCCTATGTGGGCCGCTGCCTACAGGACTCAAACAGAGTGTACTACTGAATTCAATATATATGGAGCGGGCCTTGTTAACATCATGTAACTAACACTTAACCACAAATATGTATCTAACACTAGAGCATCTATTGATTGCAGTAACATATTTTGTCCGAATTTGAGAAGGATTCAGACCAAGAGAATAGTCATCGAGATTTCTTCTCTCAGTCAAATTATCAAACATCCGAACAATTTATGCATTTCCCATGCTACCTGCATGGGAAATATATCCTATTGAAATTCATGCTTTATTTGAGAAATAATTTGGGATATCAGTAAGAGAAAGTTTTAGTTATGAAAAGAAATATGCCAAAGGACCAAACATATATTGATTTTTACAAAAGGCCTTCTAAGTATAAAACCCCTCTCCAAATTCTGTTTAGCCAGTAGAGTTCTGTCCCATTGATTAGACATTATACCTCTAGATATTCGGCTACAAACAAGAATCGTAATTATATCTTGGTGATCTTTGCTGCTGTTGTTGCTAAGGGACCCTGAGCAAGGTGATTAATTTTCTTTCCTTTTTTAAAATTTCTATATTAGGCTCATTATCTCTTTTTAGATACGTTGGGAACCAATATTACTGTAGATGGAAATAGTCACAGCAATGCATTGGTTCTTTTGGTTTTCTTAAGATTTTATTTATTCTCCAATATTTCGCTCCAATCTTGCTAAAATACACTACTTTAATATAGTGGAAGATCTTAGAAGAGCATGTTGCTCTGTTGCAGGGTTTTATCAATTAGTTGACAGTTGGAGTGAGTGAGTGAGATTGGTTGCTTTACGCCAACACTTTGAAATATCAAGGGCGGGAGAGCTGAGAGGGAGGCAGTTTATAATCATACCCAGGAAATAGAGATAGAGAAGAAGGGAGAGAGAGACAGAGAAAAGGGACAGAAATGCACTTTATGATCTTACCCAGGACCGGCGTTGACAGTTGGATTTGATTTAATTCAATTTGATTTAATTTAAAAATACTTTATTTGCCAAATCATTACATATATACAGCCGTTTCCCCCCAAAAGGAATAGTTGATCTAATCCAACAGAAGGTTCAATACAGTAAAATAAAGCTTAAGACTTTACAAAGTTATTTTTGAAAAATTTGTTAAAATTCTTAAAAAGTCTTAATCGTGGATATTGTGTTTTAAAGGAAATAATAAGTTAGACTGTGTGACGTGAAGCGACCAACTAAGCCAGCTCTAGCAATGACAGTCTTCACTCTACGCTTATGTTTAGAGGATCTAAGTACACCATATAATCGCCTACAAAAGGTACGACCTCCATAAACCAAAGTGGCACAGTGAGCAAAATAACCAGTTAAACGCTCAAATTGTTTCCTGTCACACCATGGTGACTCCAACACTACCTCTACTAGATCAATAGCTCGGGTAATTTTGTAAGCCGGCAAACGCAAACACAATTCTTCCAAATCTATAATAACCCCCAAATATTTAGGAGTCCTTGAAGGGGCTAACACCTTCCTAAAATTAACATGGAAACCAAGAAAGCGCAATAATGAGATCAATATAAGTTGACGGTCTCTACAAGTATCATAGTCCTTACCGGCCACAAAAAAATCATCAATATAATTTAGGCACGTAACACCATAACTCAAGAGTAAACGAGCCACAAAATCACTGACACTACAAAATATATATGGCGCGGATCTAAGACCAAAACACAAACAGTTGTCTTCAAACATATATTCAGTACCATTTAAACTCCATCGGAAACCTTGATACGTCCGGTGAGGAGGAAATACATTAATAGTGCGATACGCGGTGGCTATATCAATAACTGCACCAAAACCTTGAGGCTCTACCATATCAATAGCGTCATCTACCCTGCAAAAACTAAATTTTACCGCAGTATCCTTCATGTAATCATTAATAGAACTTGCAGGTCTGGAGCAATCTGTAATAGGCCGCATCTTGCCATCTGCCTTAGCAATAGCACCCAACGAATGTATACATCTTGGGGTGTCTTGCACCACCGAGACCTTACCACAATGTAATTCCGCAAAAACATTCGAACACATAAGATCAGACATGTTTGGGTCGAGAATAGAACAATAATTACGTTGGTCATATACACAATCAATAGAAGCATCAACTATATGAAATCCCCGACAGACACCATTCAACACAAATATATCCGCATCTGAACACAAATCAGCGAAACACATAGCGGCCGCTACACGACAGGGTTTTAGCTGGGTTGGTACAAAATCCAATAAATACATACAAGTGCAAGACCCGGCGACACAATCTCGCTTAATGTGAACATATTGATCCACATACACACCCACGCTACATATGTAACCTTCAGGTAAATACGGTAGTCTATCATACAAGACACTATCATGATCGGGGTCAGTAAAATAACAATCAACCGCAGAATTACTTACATTCGCAGGTGTTATGATAACAGTCAACCAACCCACTCGGCCATCTTGGATATCAACTTCCGGTTCCGGAGGGCCGGAACCATCAACAACTACATCACAACAATCTGTGGCCAATATAAATTCCTCCAATACGGAATTATCAACAATATCACAATGTTCAACAGGCTGGACCCACACCGATGAATCACAATCGCAATAATAACCAGCATCACACAAGCTGGTATCTGATAGATCGGGTACACAATACTGAACATCAACACAAACATTAGCATCGGGTGGGGCCTCAGCGATAACACATGGTAAATCAACAAAAAGCTATGCTTTATCGCTCGAGCGATCAACAGTAACCTTACAATTAGGCTTCGCGTGAGAAGGGCTGAAGCAATTTGAGCAAACATGGGGCCATTTACATCCTGAATACGTACAACCATCCTTATTAAATGGGTAGCAATATGAAGACTTAGGATAAGACTTCTTAGCCTTAGATTTGGCCTGAGCTTTAGAGTGAGCTTTAGAGTTAGATCTGGAATACTCTGCTGATAGGAAGCGCATAGAAAGGCCGAGGTCGCCAACCGAGTAGGCCTTCAAACCTGACACCTTCGCCCGCTCCCTAACCGCTTCATCATATTTACAGATCCCCGTAGATAGGTAAACATTAGTACTCGCCTTCTCTGCTATGTAGCAGTTGTGCTTAAGCATCCCCGATATATCATAGCCAAGATCATACATTTCACACATTAAACTGCCATGGCAGAACCATAATTTGTCTGTTGTAAACAACTTAGAGCGTTCTTCTTTAGGTAGAAATCTTTTCAGTCTAAACCTACGTTTTCTGTCGGAGCTTTTGCGATGATGTTTCTTATCCTTCTTGTCCTTCTTTGTCTTAGAACGACGGCGAGGAGAATCACTATCATAACTGTCACTGTCCGAAGAAGATGAATCACTACTATCCTCAGTGGCGGTAGAAGAAGAAACAGATCTTGACTTACGGCGATGGCGACGACCCCGCCCCGGCGAACGGGAGGCCGAGTCTCTCCTACAAGACTTAGACTGACGGCGGCGTGACTGCTGCCTGGCACTGTCACGGTGCTTGCCCCTACCACGTGCAGGGGAGGCCAATGGACTTGGTGTACCCGGTATGGGTTCTGGAACTCGTCTCCTCGGTGAGGGGGCCCTCCTCCTAGGAGAGCCAGCAGCTTGGGCCACGATAGAGGTTAACAAATCTTCAATGTTAGAGAGCTTAGCCGTGGATGACTTAGCATCCACCTTCAAATGAGTCATATCATCATGCATTCCGTCCACTGAAGCACGAACTTGGTCCAATTCATGGTGCGTGACTCCTCCCCAAGCCCCACCGGGCAGCTCAGGTTTGACAGGTGTAGGCCCAGCCGGGCGTTGCATACGTCGAACTCCTTTTAACTCTCTCGGCGGTGACTTGGGTTTCCCCTGATGAACTTCAGCCCTAATTTTCAACTTATCAGGCGGAGTTCCAAATGTGGAGAAAGCTGACGGTGGCATGCCAAAAGTAGAGCGTTCAGGTGCGAACCACGGCGTTGGTTTCGTCTCTCTACCCATAGCATGAGCAATGTCCGCCATGCTTGGCGCCTTGCCCACCACCTCTTCTGCGAAATCGGACGCCTCCGAAATGGCACCGAAGTTGACCAGTTCACACTTTTGTCCCGTGGGAGGAAAATGGCGAGTGCCGCAGTTGCGACATTGGCGTTGGCGAACCATAATCCTGATAAAATTCTATCCAGAGCTTGAAAGACACAAAAGAAAAAATTTCCAACATGTGCTCTCAACTGGTGCTGAAGGTAGAATGACGCAGGTGCCCCGTGCTGTGGGGTTCACCCGCCTACCTGAACGAGTAATTAAGGTGAAGTAGGTGAAATGAACTAGCCCCTTCGGCCCCAGTTATAATCTCCTACTAGTTCCTTGTAGGAGGATAATAACTCTTGGTAGAATGTACTTCCTACCTGGATATAAGAGAACTACATGATATTCGCTACAGGTGCTTACTGCAAAGTAGAATAAAGTTTTAAATAAAATTATAAACAAAGTGAAATAACATAGAGTATATAATCATCTCGATTCATAGCCTGTTAATTTTTTATTATTCATTTTTAAGATGGCAAGTCCGGCTAACGTAGAATATAATTTCTAACTTACAGAGATTCACAGGCTTGGTATAAATATAGAGATAAAAATAAAATAAAACATAACAAAATACATACTTCTCAGTTCAAATCATCAGTGCAAGATATGAAAATAAAGCAAACATATACTTCCCGATCCAGAGAGATTTAGATCATGGTGGGACTTAACTCTGAAATACGTTTTTGTAATAATTATTTATGGTATGAAAATGCTAAAGATGAATTACGTATTTTGGCTACATCAAGAATTATTTTTCCCTTATCGAATTTCCAGTGTTATTTTCTTTAAAATGGGAATATCCGTCCAAAATCATCAGAACGTTTCCAGGGCAACCTATCTATTTACCATATAAATTAAACAGTCTATAAATGTAACCTAGCGGTGGAATTGACCCTATATTATATGGGTCAGATTTTCGGAAAATGTACAATTGGCAGCTGTACAAATTGAGGAAATTCTGCTAAATTAGGCTGAAAAATGATGAATACCGGGTATATCTGAGTATATTTGGTATCGCGTTGATTTATAGTATCTATTTTGCTCTGTCAAAACTGCATTAATTTTGAAACTCATTTCTGTCCTAAATGTGGTTTATTTGAGAGAATTAGAGAAGATGAATTATACATTTTCCCAAGATCTGACCCATATATGTGTAATGACCCGATGTTCGTTTGAGGAGGAGGAGAATAAGGGTCAAGAGACAAGCGTCTAATTATTACTCTAGCTTTTATAATATATATATGAGGTGAAGACAATAGTGATTATATTGTACAGAGGTATGAAGAAGTGTGTATACATACATAAGAGTGCATAGGTGATGTGTTTCAGGAAAATGAGTCACAAGTCGCAAAATTGGTGTTTTTCAAAGTCGTTTACTTACAAGATCTCTTTGTTGGAATGTTGTCATTTTTGGAGTGCCTGGTCCTAGTGGCTGTATGAATACATCTACCAAATTTCAAGAATGTTTACCAATTATATCAGTGCGTTACTTAGATCATCCCCTTGAGTATATCTAGCTACTTTACTGGTATTTATCCACCCAGCAATTTTTTTATTTTTTTTTCAAAAATAAAAATACTAAAACTACAAAGATAAAAGTACATTTGATGTCCTTAATGTTTACATTCATTGGAATCCGGTTGGTCTCAACTTTTCAAATTTGATGATATCTCAAAATCCATATTTTGCGACTTATCATTCATTTTCCTAAAAACGGATCACATATTAGTACAATAGTACAGAGAAAGGTAATAATATAAAGGTTCATAAAGTACAGCTCCGTCTCTAGGTAGAATTATTGCAGAAACAAACCTTGCTGGGTACGGTGGCCCAACCTGAGTATGGTGGCTTGACATAACATTATACATTCATACGAATATATATATCACTAGTATTATCAATTATCAAAACTTGATCGATGAACGAAGTGAATAAAGAAGTCTCTGGCAAGGAGATGCTGCACCAACGGTTGGGATATTTCTATTGCCCAGCCAGTGAAGTTTTTTTTAAAAACCTCTCACTACCAGTGGCCAGGGCCGTTCGCGCCAATATTCGCACCAATATTCGCGCCAATAACAGGTCGCGGGAAATGCCTTAGCAACTACCAAACAAACCTTGCTGTGTACGGTGGCTCAACCTGAGTATGGTGACTTTTTTGTAAAGCTTTTATTTACACTAGGTACACAGGTATCCGCTTTATGGGGTTTACAATAAATATACATAAATAGAGTACAGTAAAAATAAGGTACACATTTAGACAGTAGTTTGACATTTTCGTGATATTCTGGTTAGAGGAGACTGTAAGGAGTTAGATTAAGGTTATTGTATATACCAGTATAGAGTATTGAGCCATGTTTTCTGATTTGATTTAAAAGTTTATATGGTTCCTACATTTCTTTGTCAGGTAGAAGTAGTTCATCCCATGCCCTGGCACATTTAACCCGCAAACTGCTTGACATAATATTATATATACATTCATACGAATATATCACATATGGCAAGTAGTATATGTGATGTGTTTCAGTAAAATGAGTCATAAGTCGCAAAACTCATATTTTTCAATGTTTTTTCACAAGATCTCTTTATTGAAATGTTCTGATTCTCAGAGGGTTTAGCACTCATAGTCATACCAATCCATGTAACAAATTTTGGAATTTGGATTAAATATATCCTTGCGATTTGAAGGCCTTCATATGGAATATATTCAGTTATTTTACTGGTAATTACCCATCCAGAAACATTGCAAACTTTTTTTTCCAAAATAAAAATATCAAACTTAAAATATAGAAATACTTATTAGGTGTCCTAGTGTTTACTCTGATTGGAATCGGCTGGATCTCCTCTCTTCAAATATGGTGATTTTCAGAAAATGTACAATTCGCCTTCACCAATCCTCTCAAATAACCCACATTTAAGACAAAAATGAGCCTCAGAATGCAGTTTAATTAAACCATTGCGATACCAAAGATACTCAGATATACCCGGTATTCATCATTTTTCAGCCTAATTTAGCAGAATTTCCTAAATGTGTAGAGCTGCCAATTGTACATATTCTGAAAATCTTACCAATATGTTGGTGCCACAATAGGGGAGTTGCATGTCTCACTGCGCATGTCTGTCACAGTGCATGCTGGGACGGATTCAGTTCAAGTCTGACTTACAAATATTTGGCAACATTTTTATAAAGAATTGCAAAATTGTTTTCACCAATATCATAGCTTGTATAGATGATTTATGAAAACCAAATGCATGATGGGAAAGATAAGGTCAAGGGTTATGGAAACATGTATAACACATGAATATTGACATTAGAGCATTGATAAATATTACATGCTGAATATCACATGTTTTCTTTAGATTTTATACTGTACCTCAACTCCCATAATTCCATGTGAATCAAGATTCAAAATGGCGGCTATGTAACTCCCCTATTGAACGAAGGGTGAATGTGCCTTTGTAAAGCCCTGTATCCACTATGTGGTTTTTCCAATCTGCACCATCAGTCACCGATCATTGGGAGAATTCAATCTCTGTCACAACTTTACTTTTTGTTTTTAGAAACTTTTATTCACATGCTAATAATTCTCATTTGCCAATATGTATTGACTTCAATCGAATAAACATTTATTTGATCAAAATCTAATCAAATAAATCTAAAGATAAATAGACAAAGTTGCCTGACAGGAATCCCAATGTTGACATTACATTGAAGGAAATAGACGTACGTTCTGCCTTCTCCAGCTGGAACAGAAAGATCAATATAACTCGGATGTGGAATTTCAGTCCAGAGCAAAAGAGACAATTCGTTTATTTCTGAAGCCTACATTAGAGCTAATCAATTATTCAATGAAACAAGTCTAGTCTAAGGGACCCTCTGGAAAAGCTGTGGCTGTCACAGAAGAGGACCGACCCATTTCCGATGTAAATTATCTTATATTTTTATCATGTATTGTCTTCGGAAATATACATACATACATACATACATACATACATACATACATACATACATACATACATACATACATGTATACATACATACATACATACATACATACATGGGTCAGATTTTCAGAAAATGTACAATTAGCAGCTGTATACATTTTGTAGATTCTGCTAAATTAGACTGAAAATTGGTCAATTCTAGGTAAATTCGAGTACATTCGGCATTGCATTGGTTTTAGCAATCTGTCTGGTTAGGTTGAACTGAATGTTGAATTTTATTGTCGTATTAAATCTGGGTTATTTGAGAGGATTGGTGAAGGCCATTTTATTTTTAAAAGATTTTATTTAAACTAGGTAATACAGGTAATCCCCTCCACGGGGTTTCTCACCCCAAATTTGTACATTTTCTGAAAATCTGACCCACATACATAACACCTGGATTGGTCAAACTTATGTAACCCAATTTTGATTGGGTTACATAAGTTTGACCGATGATTAGTATTAACACATAAGGCATCCAATCAGGGATCCAGATACAACATGATAAAGAAATAACAATCAGGCAGAAAGCGACAGGTCGTTTTAAATCAGGCAGAAACCTTAATTAATTATTCATGTTCAATGCCTGAGCCACACTTGTCAGTCTGCCTAACCTGGTTACTTCCCCCTCCCCATAAAGTTCAATGGAAAAAAATTTGGTCGGTGACGTTTTCATGAAACGTTCAGGAATCATTCCTGACTACATAAGAAAGCAAGAAATGGAAAAAAAAGTACATCTCATCGACTTTTTTTTCTACAGCCACTTGAAAATAACAGTGCTTTAGCATTGAAGTCTATGGATTTTTTTGATTTTTTTTCACATTTCATTATATAAAAAAAATAATGATCGGTGACTTTTCATTAAAACTTTCTACACATATAATTGGTATATTATGCTACCGATTCACCAAAGAAAAATAGTAGGTTGGCGTGGTTAAAAAAAAGTTGAAATTGACCACATCACCCCAATTTAGTAATCAAGCAGCATAATCAATGAAAATGAATCCTAAAAAACATGACTTCAAACTGTTGTAATAAAAACAAACTCTGTAGATATTGAAAATGGTGCACAGATACTTCTCAACTTATGATGATAATGAAATATTTCAAAGAAAAATAGGAGCTGCTAGGTGGCGTGTGCGTTGACACCCGCATATATCTTTAATCATGTCCACCTCCCCACCTGCCTCCCCCCTCCCCCTTAATCATGTCCACCAACCCCACCTGCCCCCCCCCTTCCCCTTAATCGTGTCCACCTCCCCACCTGCCCCCCCCCCCTTCCCCTTAATCATGTCCATCTCCCCACCTGCCTCCCCTCCCCCTCCCCTTAATCATGTCCGCCTCCCCACCTGCCCCCCCCTTCCCCTTAATGATGTCCATCTCCCCACCTGCCCCCCCCTTCCCCTTAATCGTGTCCATCTCCCCACCTGCCTCCTCCCCTTAATCATGTCCACCTCCCCACCTGCCTCCCCTCCCCCTCCCCTTAATCATGTCCACCTCCCCACCTCTCCCCCTCCCCCTTCCCCTTAATCATGTCCACCTCCCCACCTGCCTCCCCTCCCCCTCCCCTTAATCATGTCCACCTCCCCACCTGCCGCCCCCCTCCCCCTCCCCTTAATCATGTCCACCTCCCCACCTCCCCCTCCCCTTAATCATGTCCACCTCCCCACCTGCCTCCTCCCCTTAATCATGTCCACCTCCCCACCTGCCGCCCCCCTCCCCCTCCCCTTAATCATGTCCACCTCCCCACCTCCCCCTCCCCTTAATCATGTCCACCTCCCCACCTCCCCCTCCCCTTAATCATGTCCACCTCCCCACCTGCCTCCTCCCCTTAATCATGTCCACCTCCCCACCTGCCTCCTCCCCTCAATCATGTCCACCTCTCCCCCTCCCCCTTCCCCTTAATCATGTCCACCTCTCCCCCTCCCCCTTCCCCTTAATCATGTCCACCTCCCCACCTCTCCCCCTTCCCCTTAATCATGTCCACCTCCCCACCTGCCTCCTCCCCTTAATCATGTCCATCTCCCCACCTGCCTCCCCTCCCCCTCCCCTTAATCATGTCCACCTCCCCACCTCTCCCCCTCCCCCTTCCCCTTAATCATGTCCATCTCCCCACCTGCCTCCTCCCCACCTGCCTCCTCCCCTTAATCATGTCCACCTCTCCACCTCTCCCCCTCCCCCTTCCCCTTAATCGTGTCCATCTCCCCACCTGCCTCCTCCCCTTAATCGTGTCCATAGCCGCTTTGACTTTCAAGTCCCACAGCACAGATCTAGAGGTATTGCTTTTGCTGATGAAGTGGAAAAGGTTAGCACTCCTATTCATGAGAATCCGGGTGGTATAACTAATGAATCATACACCCGAAACATGAATGATTTACCTGACTTTGATCAAAAGAAAGGAAGTCCAGATAATGTAGCACCATATCCACCACATTATACGTCAGTCATGCCGGACGCACCAACTGGCGGGCGGGCGTTTAAAGGTGACAGGCGGAGTGCTTTAGAAGCTGCGCGTGGTTTGCGCCCTTCTAGTCCTAGTCCAGTCGGTTATGGAATTATGGGCGCGGTAAGGCGATCATTGCCGGCCAATATGGATGGAGTTAGGCGGTCAATAGATCCAGCCGCGGGTTACTTGCCTGAAGGTAAGGGACCTGCATTTGGCATGGGACCTGCATTTGGCATGCCTAAGTTTAAACCAACTAAGCCAATGCGCAACCCTAGAACTGTGAACTTCCCTGAATGGGATGGTCGGGAGGATTGGCGTGACTATCAAAGACGCACAGTAATGATAGCACGTTCAAATAATTGGGATGACGAGACTTATAAAATACAACTGCTAACCGGAGTAGGTAAACAGCTGCCGCAAGCTATGATGCTGGAGCCGGATGATTTTTCAGTCGATCAGCTGCTACAGATGCTCGAGTATGATTATCAGGCTGAAAAGTCTGATAAGATGCGGAAGCGGGAATTTTTCGAATGTAGGCAAGATCCTGGGCAGAGTCCGGCTGCTTTCAGCCAGAACTTAAGCTTGAAGGCAGTACATGCTTTCTGTGATTGGGATGGCACGTTGCATGAAATGGCGGTAAAAACATTTCTTGATGGGCTGTTGGATAAAGGCATGTCGCACTATGTTGCGCTGCAGGAGCCGACCGATATAGTTTCGGCTGCGGCAGCCGCTACTAGATATAGGGATGTATTTGGTACCAGTGGAGTTTCACACACGTCGTCGCACTTACACTCGATTACAAGCGGGGCGGGTGTGTCAACGGTAACTACTGTGACCAAATCAGAACGGGAGTGGGATGATAAAGAAATGGCAGAGTTTCAAGCTTTTCGGGCGTGGCAGAAGAGGCCAAAACCGCAACTAGAGGCTTTACCACCACCACCACCGCCCGAGTCGGGTGAGGGGGGTAGAAAGGTTTCTTCTGAAGGAAATTATAGGAGAAGACCTGGTATGCCTCGAAAATGCTACTATTGTCAGCAAGAAGGACACATGTGGGCAGATTGTGCTAAACAAAAAACACATGTTAAGTCTTTTGATGACTTTACAGCTCAGGCTGCGGCAATTAAAGAACAGTTGGCTCTGCTGTTAAACAAGGTCGGATCTTCTTAGGCGGTGAACAGGAGATCGCGACAAACAGCATGCACACCGCATTGTCGATAAATCGGGCTAGTAAACCAATTGGATCCGATGTTCTTGTGCCCCTAGATCAGCCGGGGGACGCCCATGAAGAAGGTGATCTTGGAGGTGAAGTGCACGAGAGCAGCGGCAGTGGCGCAATTGGGCGCGCCACATGCTCAGTGATGGTGGTAAATGAAGGAAATCCTGAGTATGTATGCTCACCCGGGCAGATTCTAAAAGTATCTTGGGGAGAAGATGCTAGGGTGGTGAGTAAGGTTATGGTGTGTGACTTGTGCGATTTTGAGATTTGTGTCTCAGACCGCAATCGCCCGCTTGTGGCTGAGCGCATGTATGTGGATGTGACTTTGGTGAATGTAACTGGACAATTCCTGATTGACTGGGGAGCCCAATGCACGCTAATAAAGAAGCGCGTGTATGATGAACTCTCAGTCAGGCCTTCTCTCATGCCATGTGGGGTGACGTGCTATGCAGGAACTGGACATGATCTAAAGACACATGGGTGTGTGCGTCTGGCGCTGGGGTTGGGAGGCGCGTGGTATGCTCTCAATTGCCTGGTGGTAAGTGGTTTGGTTGGTACGGAGGCTGGAATCATAGGGATGGATTTTATAAATGGTTTTATAAATGTAACTCTGATTGGTCTGGTTTATTCACCCTCGAGGCAGGTGAACAGTCGATCATGTGTCGGGCATTGCAAAGTGGACCAATCACGCGGAGCGGCTGTGAGAGTGTTTTTATAGATGCTTTTTCTGCCATTTGCAGCAGCTTTGGTCCAATGTCCCCCAATGAAGACATGCTTTTTGAACCAGATGGAGCAGGGTTGGGATGCTATGTTGCAGGGAGTTTTTTGGTTGCTGGCGACCGATATAATTGCACGCTGTCTGTATACAATCCTACCAGCTCTCCTGTACTGATGGAACTTCAGACTGCAGGGCGGGGGGGATCTCATGAATGGTGACTCCCCTATTGTTGATGTGGAATTACTGGAGCCTGAGGTTCCAATGCCTCCGGCTGCAGAATGTCCACTGGAAAAGTTGGTGAAAGGGTCTGATTTGTCTAAGGCGGAAGATATAGTCAGACTTAGACACCTGTTGACACAATATAAGCATTGCTTCAGGTTGCCAGGTGAAACGCTAGGACACACTAATAAAGTGCGTCATGTGGTCGATACAGGGGATGCTGTACCGATTAAAAGTGTGTATAGGCGCCTGCCTCGAGCACGTCGTGAGGCTGCTGAAAAGCAAATTCAGGATATGCTTGATAAAGGTGTTATAGAACCTAGTAATAGCCCATGGGGATCTGCAGTGGTGATTGTGAAAAAGAGTGACGGTACCGACCGTTTTTGTGTCGACTATCGTCCAGTTAATGCGGTGACTAAGAAAGATTCTTTCCCGCTACCAAGAATAGATGAAAGTATTGAAGCATTGGGTGGTAACCTATGGTTCATTACATTGGATTTAGAGAGCGGCTATTGGCAAATTGCCATGGATGAAGCAAGTAAAGAAAAAACTGCTTTCGTCTCGACTATGGGGTTGTTCCAATTCAAGGTGATGAGCTTTGGTCTATGTAATGCGCCGGCCACATTTGAACGAATGATGGAACAAATGTTGGCTGGTTTAAGATGGAAATGCTGTTTAGTATATTTGGATGATGTAATCATCTTTGGCTCCAGCTTTGATGAAGCATTGTCTAATGCGGAAAAAGTCTTGCAACGACTAGCTGATTATGGCTTGAAATTGAAACCAAAGAAATGCGAATTCTTCAAACTTAATGTTAAGTATCTGGGTAGGATAGTCTCTCAGAAGGGGGTTCGCGCTGATCCGGGCAAGTTGGAGAAGGTTCATTCATGGCCAGTGCCGACTACTATTAAACAAGTCCGACAGTTTTTGGGGTTTGCCTCTTATTATAGAGAATTCATGCCTAACTTTTCTGAAGTTGCGGCTCCTATTCAAGCATTGGTGTCCGGAGCAGAATTGAAAAATAATCGGCGGGTGACGTTTGATGAGAACTGTCATAAGGCTTTTTCAGATTTGAAAGACTTGTTAACATCACCGCCTGTGCTAGGTTACCCACAGCCGACTGGAACTATCATCTTAGATACAGACGCCAGTGGGTATGGAATGTCTGGCATCCTATCTCAGATTCAGAATTCTAGGGAAGTAGTTTTGAGTTACGCCAGTAATTCATTGTCCAAAGCACAGCAGAATTATTGTGCCACGAAAAGAGAACTGTTAGCTGTTTTAACATATTTATCTAAGTTTCAACACTATATCATTGGCCAGCATGATTTTAAACTGAGAACTGACCATGCTTCACTTCGGTGGCTGATGAATTTCCGTGATCCGTCGGGTATGCTTGCAAGATGGTTAACCACCTTGCAGCATTATGGGTTGCGTGAGGATCAGATTGTTCATCGGCCAGGCCGCAAACACATAAATGCGGATGCGCTTTCAAGGCTGCCAGTAAGAAGATGTCCTCGCGACGATTGCTTAGACTGTGGCGCGCATGATGCAGTGGTAGCCACAATGACCGTCAATTATCATATCTTCTCGTCATTGGCGGGTGATAGATTGAAGGTAGCGCAAGAGGAAGATGATGTTTTGTCAAGGATTAAGTCTATAGTACAGGGTTTGACTCCGAAGCCAGACAATAAAGCTTTGTTGGCTGAGGGGGGAGAGTTCTGTTACTATATGAATAGAATAGAATTTCTAAAGGTGGATAAAGAATTGCTTTGCTTAGATTGGGAAAGCGACAACGGAGTTGTATATACACGCGTATTGGTACCTTTGTCTCTGAGAAGAGAGTTATTCCGTACTTTGCACGGGAGTAAGCTTGCAGCTCACTTTGGCGAGTTTAAAACTTATCAGGCGGCGAGACAAAAGTTTGTTTGGCCCCGCATGAAGAGAGATATCGCCGACTGGGTGCGCGGCTGTGAAGTTTGCGCTTCTTGTGAGAGCAGAGGTGGTAAAGGTATAACCCCGTTGAAGAAAGAAATCCATGGTGTGCGCTGGAGCCGCATCGCTTTGGATATTATTGGTCCATTTAGGAGAACCCCTAGAGGAAATAGCTGTGTGATGGTTGTCACAGACTATTTTTCTAAGTGGGCTGAAGCTTATCCGCTTCCTGATCACACAGCCGCTACCTGTGCGATGGCTTTATTTACTGAATGGATATTGAGATATGGTCCGCCAGTCTCTCTCCAGACAGATGGGGTGCCTGAATTTCGTTCAGCACTGTTGAAGGAATTGTTGCTTCTGCTGGATATCGAGCAATTGATGTCTCTACCCTATAGACCTCAGGCAAATGGACAGGTAGAACGTTGGAATCGAGTCCTTGTAGAGCAGCTCTCCTGCATGACACAGTTTGAAGATCTGAATTGGGATTTGTTGGTGCCTTGTATTGCGCATGCATATAGGGGCGCTGTGCATAAGAGCACTATGTGTACTCCTAATCTGGTAGTATTTGGCACCAAATTAACCGTTCCGGCTGACATTATTTATGGTACTCTGACAGGAGATGTTGATTTTCCCTGCCGCAGTGTATTTGTGGAGGAGATCAGGTCCTTGTTGTTAAGAGGGCATAAGTTTGTCAGAGAACGCCTGGGGCATTCGGCTGTATACCAGAAAAGGTATTTCGATAGGCGGGCCCGGCCAAAAGTATTTAGAACTGGAGATGTAGTTTGGAGATATGCGACGCCTATGGCTCAAAAGAAATATGGTCCCAAATGGGATGGTCCTTTTGAAGTTGTAAGGTGCGTGCAAGGCTCTACCTATGAACTCAGAACCGAGGAAGGGATTCTCAGATGGAATGGAGATTTACTCAAATTGGCTTTTAATGCAGATGGTACTCCCGTACAGGCGGTAAACCTGCATAGAGCTCCTGAGTATCAAAAGCAGCAGGTAGCGGGGAAAGACTACTTGAGGATTAATCCTCAGGGATGTGTCATACCCGGCCGGCACGCTCCGACAGTGCTTCCTGCAGATAAGATTGTGAGACACGTGAAGAAGCGCGGCCGCCCACCTAAGAAACCATCTCCTGTGACAGACCCACCGTCGGGTGTGGCCGCGGGAGTGGGTGAGGGCGAAGCGGCTGTGGAATCTGAGAGTTCTAGTGATTCAGGTGATGAGGAAGAGGAAGAGGGCTCACCATTAGCTAAGACTATGGGTAATCTGTTAAGATCAGGGTATTTGGAAGAAAGGCCTAAGCGTCATAGGCAAGCCCCTGATCGACTTGGCTACGAGTGAGTGAATCAGTTGTATGAGGTGCAGAGGAAAACAAAAAATGACACAACGAGAAGTACTGGTAGAATGATATCTCACATCAGACATGGTGGGAGGATTTATTCCTCTCT
The DNA here is from genome assembly GCA_942159475.1 of Sthenelais limicola. NCBI lineage: Eukaryota > Metazoa > Annelida > Polychaeta > Phyllodocida > Sigalionidae > Sthenelais > Sthenelais limicola. Next base: position 3,852,028 of record OW804101.1, on the reverse strand, counting down.
GGTGTGATTCTTTTGTGAAATAATAACAACAGTTTCAAGCTTACTATACGTGGTTTTGGCATTGAAATTGACTTGGAAAATTAACTGACTGGTAGGGCATGTAGCCTCTCATTGTCCTGACACCTACTGGGATATGTGACTGGGCCGAAGCAATACACCCCACGGAAAGTAGGGAAAAACTGCTTAGTTATGTTTTCTGATGATATTTTATGCTATTATTGGTAGTGTATTGGGTTCTGCTCGGGAGCCCAGGTGCCTGGATGGTGTGTGTGTATGCCTGCTAGGTAACGGGGCAGGCAGGGACAACACTACTCATGGTACGTGCACTCTAGTGTGTACCACTCGGCGACAGGGTGACGATGCTATATATGTAGACGGAAGAAAGACCTCTGATTGGATGGGGCGTCGCGGGACTAGGTCACGGGAACTGGCGAGAGTGTGGGTCTGCAGAGTACGCTTGGTTAGTGGACACGCCAGACGTGTTTCACTGCCAGTTGTATGCGATCTAGATTGCTTGGTTTATCCCCCCGATAAAGCATTGTATTCCCAGATTGTTGTTCGGTTGGTTGACTAGGTGGAAGTGAGAAAGTGAAGGAGGACGTTGAGTCTGATGTTGTGCGGAAGTCAGACTTGGAGAAGATAATGTCTGATCTGCTCCAACAACATGCTGCTTCTCTTATGAAGTCGCAAGCCGCGACCCCCCAGGCTGTTCAGGTAGAACCTATGAATGAGGAGGTCATTGTGGCTTTGGTTCAGTCGTCCCCTAAGAAGTTGCCGCAGCAGCAGTTGCAACAGCAGTTGCCGCAACAGCAGTTGCCGCAGCAGCAGTTGCCGCAGACGTTGCCGCAGATTATTTCAACTGCGCCAGCGGCTGCTACAGTCAAGGAAGCTACTCCACTTAAAGCGG